>BMAO01019755.1:0-37296 GCA_019973975.1 Trichonephila clavata | reverse complement strand
TCCAACGAAGAACCAAAATAAATAAAATGCAATGGGGTAGGGAACAGAATCAGTAACCGTCAACCGTAACGGGAAAATAAAATAACAATACCAACAAAATAAGAACCAACCAACCAACCAAAATAACAAAGGCAAAATCCGGCAACAACAATAAATAACGTAAAATAACCAAAATAAAATAAAATCCGCAGTAACGTAGCAACAACGGGAATACAATGTAATAAATCAACGGTGGGTAACAAATAAAATGTAAATCAACGTGTGGGAAAATCCGTAACCGCGTAACCGCAGGCAACCGTAAAGGCAAAGGCAAAGGGAAGTGGGTATGGGAACAGTAAATAACGTAAAAGTAAAATAAACGGGCACAACGTCGTAAACGTAACGAACGTAAATAACCAATGTGGGTAACCAAAATCCAGTAAAATAACAACGCGGCAACGTTCGGGAAGGCAATGTGGCAACGTGTGAAATTACTAATACTAATTACTTAAGAAAGTGTTGTCCGCTACGGAGACAGAATATAACGTTGTTCACCAAATTAAATACAATGTTATGCACTCGAAGAATGGATAAATTTGCAAGATTATTTAAACCCAAACAAAATATTTTCATAAATAATGCGCATTATTACGATTAGGAGTACTGAATATTTAACAATGAATAACATAGCATAACCTAAGTTTCACCCGCTGATCCAATCCGATCCGAGCTTTTGCCGTCTTCCGCTTTGTCGCACCGCCATTTCATAGTTCTTTAAAGATTAATAAATAAATGTTAAATGTAATATTATGTTTTCCTTAATTATTTAGTATGTCCTTCATCGTAATAATATTACAAAGTTCTAAATGTTTGTTTCTAACAAAATCATCTGACTTTATCAGAAAAGTCTAACGAATTTCAGGTAATAGTATATTTTATTTTCATTTATACATCAGAGAACAGTTTTGTAGAGAGGTAATTGAAATTTGGAATTTTTGATCCATCTTATCATGTAGTCAAAATGTTTTGAATTTTAGACTAAAACCTACTGGTTGTTCTGATTTTATTTATCGAATTACGCAAACATTCAAACTGAACAAAGAATTATAGTTTAAGTTTTACTTTATTCAATGAACTGAGATTTATTATTATTCAGGATTCTTCATAATTAAAATCAATAATGCAATTTAAAAGTGAAAGATTCTATCTAAATGAATCTTTAAAGATGTCCATATCTTAGAAAATAAATATATTTATATATCTTATTTTAGGGCATAACAATCAACATTTACATTGGTCAATACACACAATAGAAAAATGTAAAGTTTATGATAAAATTCAGTGCTGAATCTTAAAAATTACAGACAAAAAGAGAAGTTGTCTGTAATTATCGGACTTATTAAACTATTTTTATTTACATCTAATTTTATATATTTTTATGAAAAATCATTTATGAACAAAGATCGGTTTGTTCTGGGAAATCGATTTGATTTATTTGTGATAGTAATTTAATGTTGAATCCAAAATGTAAACATGCATTGGTTTAAAGTTTATCATCTGAGTAATCATAGTTTTAAACAAACAACAGCAACAACTGGTGGTTACAACAACGTCCTAGTACATCTGAGAAAGCATATCCATAACCATTCCCTGCTAGACAATTTTACTGATGATTAATAAGATACTATAAACATATACATAATCTTTAAACATGTATTTAGAGACTTAATCTGCAAAAACTTTACGAAATGTTTGTATTTATCGCACCTAGAACTCAAATGAAAGTTTCAAACTGTATATGGTATCAAGTTCAAAACATAATTAGAGCAAAAATTGCAAATTGGTGTAATGGACGGTGATATGTTTAATAGATGGCATGGTGAAACAAAGTATTAAGAGCAATAAAATGAATCTTGGATAAGACTTAAGGCCTTGAAAATTGACAGTTAGAATTTGTGAAGTCGAGATGACAGTTTAAAAGCTACAAAGAGGCCATAAGACTAATGAAAGACAAATGAAATGAAGAAGGATGTCAGGAAGTGTTCATTCAAGATGAATACAAATCTGAATATTTTAAATATCAAATTTAGTAAGCTGTAACATTTATTTAGTTTTACTATAATATCAAATGTGTTTTTCTAGTTTTGTGGTACATCCAGAAAATCTATCTATTATATTTTGGTGAAACTTGGTATAAGCTTTGCATAATAATAATATATTTAATTCACTAATTTTATTCCTGAATGTTGTTTAATTTTACTGCCAATTTAAAAATTACTTTTATTAAAATTTAAAAATCGAGACCTACAAACATTTAAAAATTTAATCAATAAAATTAAAAACTAGAGATTAGAATAACGGTACAGTTTTGTAACTAAACAGTGTTGATTTGTTGTTTTATATGTTATAAAAGGAAACTAAGAAAATTTAATCAACACCATTTAAAAGAAAGTTCTAAAGTGTAATTTATCAACTTATTTAAAATAAATGTTATTTAAAAGTTTTATATTATAGTATATTAAGAAAGTATGTAGATTGTGGGACACAATTTTTGTTTATGAGTCTTTCTGTTTTGAAAATAACGTTCCTTCGAAAATCGAAATTTTGTTTGTTTTGTTGACCGAGAACGGTCCTGGTTCTCTTATATGTTAAGTGTATTCTTATATTTAATGATAACTATTAAACCACAAACAAAATGTACTTTTAATTTGCTAATATAATAATTTGTAGAATATCAATTGATAGATTATTTTACAGTTAATCATTGATTATTTAAAAACTTTTAGCTCGATAGAATATTTGAACTTGCAAAATGAAATAAGCTTAAAATATAAGGCAAAATTATTTTCATTTCTCTAGATGACAGTTTATTATTTGCATTTA
Source organism: Trichonephila clavata (assembly GCA_019973975.1). Classification (NCBI taxonomy): domain Eukaryota; kingdom Metazoa; phylum Arthropoda; class Arachnida; order Araneae; family Nephilidae; genus Trichonephila; species Trichonephila clavata. The sequence goes on along the minus strand of BMAO01019755.1, from coordinate 34,434 downwards.
TTGTAAAGGTTGTTCATAAGAAAAGAATTTCTTAAACATAATCTATTTCAATATCGAATACGTTCATGACAAGCAGCACAAATTTCGAATTTAGTGACTGATTTTCACACTTCATTAATGTGGGTAATTTCACTAAATACGTTAAAGAATAATTATAAACCACGAACTCTATGTTTAATACACTTGCAAATTAATTACGTATCAAATGACTCATTAGAATTTCTTACATAATGATCCTCATAGAGTTGAGAGGAAGTATGCAAATTAGAGAATTAATTTTACAATAAAATAAATACATAGAATCAAAATATTTATGAATGCATACGAACATACAAAATTAAATAAATGCATAATAGATTGAATTTGATGAGGTGTGATAAATGCGGCCTTATTTAATATACTGTAAAATAAATTATGACATGAAGACATTTAATTTATCAGGATGGGGAACTAAAACTTTTATTGTATGGAATTACCAGCAAAATATTTCAAAAATGATTAATCACTATTTATTTCCTAGAACAAGGTATTTTATGATTATTAGTAAATATTTTACAATTAAACCCGAATCTTTTTCAGGTTGTCAAAATTAGTTTTTCTAATTTTTACATAACAATAAAATATTGGTAGAATTTTTAATAAATTTTTAAAATAGATCGTTTTATTCTCTGAAGTAGTCAGTGACGATTGAATGAAAATACATTTGTAGTAATATAACTTTATTTATGTATGTGTTTATTCGATTTTGAAACTTTTTAAAAGTTGAAAAACACCACATGAATTATAATATTAACTATATTTCATTTAATTGATTTTTAAACTATATTATGAATATCAATTACAATCTGCCATTAAGGAGTACTAGTTGCGTAGTAAGCATTTTAGCAGGAACCTTTATGAAATAGTGTCGATCCATATGTACGCATCCTAGCGTTCTTGAAAAACAGGAATTTCTTTAGATATCTGATTATGATTGGTAGCAGATGATATAATAGATGCTAAGCACTTGAAAAACCTTCATGTTTTATTTATATTTATATTTGTTTTGTGGTATCCCACGTAAAAATAAACATTTGCTGTGAATTGAAACTGAGAAGTCATCGTGCCGGTCAAAAGTAAACACATGTATTAATTCTGCTAATGTATCCACACAAAGTTTAGTTCTAGTGTGAAGTTTATTTTTACGGAGAAATATATATGTAGGTATCTCTGGGGTGTTAATAGATATACTTAATATTATATTCTTTAAATTAAAAATAATCTGAATTTTAATTTCATTTGTAGTGAACAGGTTTTAAAATAGTACAATGTTTAAAGTAGTAATCATACTTAAAATTATACATACGAAAATACAGTTATTTCTTCTTGTGATCAATATTAAGTCATTTTTATTGTATACTATTTCTTAAATAGAGGTTTCTATAGCCAAACTTCATCTGTCTATGAAATGTGTGTTAGTATCATGCTCTTCAACCCACCTGATTTTATAATAGAATCGTGGAAAATTTTGTATTTCAAATATTTGAAAATATTGAGACTTTTAAAAATTTTAATATATATATTTTTATTTTTAAAAATATGATTTATTATCTTATTTTTAAAATAGTTACAGTGTAATAAGGACACATGAACTTTATAAACCAATCCTACGTTAGTAATTAGAGCTATATTTTAGAAATTATCATGCACAACGTAAATCAATATATTTACAGAAAAGGCTTCTTATCTTCATAGCTTATAATTTTACCATCATTATTATAAGATTTTACATTTTGAAGCTCATCTTCATAAATAATGCGTACAGGTTTCAAATTATTTAATTTAATTGAAGAATATACCTTTTGACAATTGTTCGTATTTTCAGCCTGAGACAAAGTTAACATACTGGAGAGCTCATAAAGTGTTGAATCAGACAAATGTTTTGAGATAAACAATGGAATATACAATATTTGGTATAATATTTACGTACATTTGATTTATCCGACAAAATCTTATTTAGCGGCTTTTTATATGAGAAAAGATATACACAGATGGACCAGTTGATTGAAGTTCTAAGCACTTTACTGAATTATACTATCAATGAGGAGAATAACGAATTAAGGTGTAGAGGGCGATGTCTTGATTACAATAACTTTTGGTAGTTTATGCAAAGGTCAACCAGAAAATAATTTAAACCTATTGAAGAATTGTTGCCATTATTGCTTAAAGAGCTAGTAACATTTGGCAGTTTATATCAGATAAAGAATAATCTGCAAACATCTGGCATATTTTTCAGTTATACTACAACAAAGTTTCTTCATTGCTTTACTTTAACACTTCTTTACAATCTATTTCATCTAAAGCTTGAGTTCGAGCAAATAACATTGGCTCAATCCCATTTTGCGCAGGAAGAGAGATCAATCCTTCATCAGATCCCCATCCCATTGTGGCACTATGGAAACGAACAAGCTGACAAGCGGGCCAGCAGCTTCAACGCTGCATCTATTCTTGCTCGATGCCTCTTCGAAACTCCAAGCGACTTCTCAAGGCCAAATTTCGACTGAAAGCATATTCACCTTACAGAGCTGGTTGTTGGTAAATCTTGCCCTTCGCCTGATGGCCAAAGACGTCAATTTCTGTCCCACCCATAGGATGGAGGGAGGGTATTGCTCTAGAGTCATCACCGGTCATGATTACCTGTAAAATATCCAAGATAGGTCAGGCGACCACCACTTGCCCTTGAAATCTAAAATTACCGACAGGGGGAGTATCGACTGATCGCCCCTCTGCTTGCACTTCATGTTCTCTCGCAAGATACCTGTAGAGTTCTCTTCCGGCTAGTGCGACATCTACTTTAGTATTGAATTGCAAGACGCCTTATGCTCTGAGATGCTTATGGGGTGTAATTAAAAACTTAACACTCTTATCATTTCTTTCTTTTAATATTCAGGGTGTCCATAGTCTTAATGTAACCAATAGCTACTCCCGAACTGTTCAGTTTAGATATACACTTCCACCTCTTAAAAATGTTTTAAAAGGCAAGGAATGTTTTTACGTGCTTTTAGAACCAAAATCCCATTTAGAAAATTACGGTACCTTTTTCAGTTTTATACGGACCCAGGTCCTATCACTTATATTTAGAAAAAGAGTAGTACATAAAACAAAGTAAACACAAAAGTTTATTACATGATAAACTTGACCAGTTATGCCTACATAAATTGAAGCATCTGAATTGTCGTAGTAAGCAATGGTATAAATTATTTAGAACAATAATTCATCATTCACAGAAAGAGCAAAAGAAAACATCATAGTAATATTGAAGCATCGGTTTTTAAACATCATAGATTGACATCATTGCTGTATGACAAACAATAAAAATTAAATTAAAGAAATGCAACTTGAAATCTTCCCAAAAGATTAAATGGCTTGTTTAACAAATAACAGCAAAGAATACAGAATTTGCTGTTCAGATTATAGTATATGGGAATGATGCCAATCATGAATCAGGGGCTTTATTATATCAGAATGACCAAATTTATTAAATTTAAATAATGTTCAAAATGACTGCTTTCCGCAGAAATACAGTATCGAACCTGTCAGAACCCTGGCATGTAGCTTCTGCAACATAGTTGATGCTCAGACCTGCATGCCATGCTGATTCGATTATAAATTGATTTTATTCGTGATTCACGTTCGCACCGCTTTTTAGCCCCAGAGAAAAACGTAGGACTTAGAAATCACCTTCTAAAATATCGGCTAATGGCTTAGATATTACCGTGGTGATTCTGATGTTAAAGGTCCGTCGAAATACATTGGCCAATTAATGTGCTCATATTCCGCACCACGTTCACCGACCAACGCACCAGGTATTTGGTCGTATTAGCGGGCTGAGGGACCAAGGATGCGGCTAATAGTGCCTGCCTTGAGAACTGGTGCATTCATCCGGACCACAAACTTCATTAAAAATCTGATTTTCTATCCAGTGTATTTAACATCAAATTCAAAATCAAACGACGCCCTGGTCTCCGGCATTAGTTCTTGCGCCAGGATCATCGATAAGATATGCACCCTTATTGCATATAATAATATGTTCCACACCGTCAATTTTGAGGAAAGCCTTGCTAATATCCTGGACATCTGGCCTTCAGGATGACTGCGTATATCCAGAACATCCTCAGCGGGTATCCGCAAGCTTGAAGGTGTGAAATGAGATAAGGAATATACGGCGACAACTCCCAGTTTTATACAAGCGTTGAAACAGCACGGGTAATTGTACACAAGATGGATGTCTTCGACTGGGAATTTAACTGCATAAAGTCTGCCACCTCTTATTTCATCTACACCACATGCAACAGCACCACTTCGTGCAATCTTCATTGTATACACTTGTTCGCACAAGACCGTAATATTGCAATTGCTAGCGATTACCAGCAGATTTTAATAATTACAGGATCAGTGTACCGCAGCAAATCAGTCTGTAGCCGCAGCAAAAAGCCTATTTTTGAACTGCTTTAAAATTGCCGTCCAAAATTTATTTTTCTATGTTTTAATGTGCACAGAATAAATTTTATTTCACTCAATTATTGTATTATTAATCGCATGCTTTAAATTTAAAAACGTTTTGCATATAAAGTGACGCAAGAGTGAAAGTTTCATAGAGTTCCAATTAATTTACTTGAGACGGTCTCACTATTTCTTGAAAACTGGCAGGGAAAATTGAGGATATACCTTCAAAGTTCATAATCGGCCAATTTTTATCGTATAAAATGAAACTTTGTGTTTACTTTGTTTTTAAAAGGCTGCATCTTTCCTAAATATAAGTAGATAAGATCTGAAACGTATAAAATTTAATTTTGTAATTTTTCAATATTTTGTCTGGGTGCTAATGTAAAACATTCCTTACCTTTTAAAACATTTTCAAATTGAAGTATAGCGTCTAAACCGAACGGTTTGGAATTAGCTATTGTCACATTGCTGACACCCTGTATATAAAATATGTTCAACGCGAAACGCTTATGAAGTAATATAACAACGCGAAAAATACAACAATCCCAACAAAAGACTATGAATCATGGAAGAATCGTTGCAGTAGATGATGATAACATGTAAAGCTCTATTATGCAGACAAAGATATTTTGGTTCGTTCATCGCTCAAAATATCATTATGCAGATTCCAATGACGAAATAAAATGAATAATGCAGCTGCAGCCCTGTCTCACGTCATCCGAACTGAGAACGTCAGTAAAAGTATACCACCATTTAGACGCATATTCAAGACGAAATGAATAACAAAATGGATGGCATCGAACACTTTGTTGAGAATTTGATGCCAAAAGGACTATAGCAGAAAATACCACGTCTTAAAAACTCAATAATGTTTTGTTAAAAACTGAAGAAAAGTTTCGCATCGAATTTCATTAAGTTCCTGTGAATGTTTTTGTTTCATTGATTTTTATTAAATGCATGCACATATACATATCTATATATAAATAAAATACCCCCTAATAAATTCCATATAAAGATACGTTTTTAATGTTACGTTTTCTTTAACATGAAATTCTTTTAAACGAAAATATTTCAGTCTCTGTTTCCTGCTAAACGAATTTCACTGCACTGTAAATAGTTTTAAGAAAATAAAGTACGTTAGAAAATAAAGATAATCCATATTTCTTTCAATGGATAAATAGTTAAAATTAAAGACTATATAGCCTCTTTTTCACTCATTTACTTTTAATCGTAGTTTGAACTTTAATATATTACCTACAATATTAGTATGATGGAATTCAAGTGTCCGAGTTTCCGATTAAGCTCTTTTCTGGCGCGTCAGTGGCAATATATTACTAGAGATAAAATATTACACAAATGGTTTTCTTTAAAAGTCGAAAATAAAAAGATTAAATATGAGAAGAGATGAAACCTAATATTTGGATCAATTATAAAAGATTAAAATGATAGATAGTAAAACTAAACAAAACTAAATGATTTAAATGATATGAGAGTGGAGATTAAGATATAAACACACCGCGCGCCGGAGCGAATATTTAAGTTTGATATGTTAAAAGTCAACTTTTCTGAATGTATAAAATTTATAAATTGTATTATCAATTTATACTTATAATCATGATATATGCATGATTTTATATTTTAAGTGTCTGTTTTTATATGGATTAAATTAGAAAATATTCATGTATCACAGTTCTAAACTTTTTAAACAATGTTCAATATACTTATAATAACAAATGTTTGTGATATACTCCTTTAATAATGAGTATTCCTTAAACATATATACTCCTTATACTCAAACTCATTTTTACTTTATTTTTATTCAGTGTATTTTATTTGTCATATGAATGCTATACTTTACTTCAGGTATTATGGAATATTAGACATCCTGTAATACTCCGCACGCCATCTTTTTGGAAAAATACCTTTAAACCAATGGACAAAACATAGTCAGATAAAAACGATCATGCATTACAACTACACCCTTGAGAGGTGTATTATCTTAACTTTAAAGTTCCGTTCCATGTATACTAGTAAGTAAAATGTTTGAAAACTTGTCTGTAAAACTATTGAAAATCGCAGAATACACTTAGTTCTGTAGCGAGTCACGTCAGTAACACCAAATGTCAACCTCATTGCAATGCATCATGTGTGAGAGCCTTTCTTTGTAGTTCAAGTTTCCTGCATATAGAAAGCACAACAGAGCCTACGCCTCGGCATTCCATACATTACTCGAATATTCCATAACACTCATCGATGAGGCATACCAAACGAAAATGATCTTGAAGCGTCCCATGTGAACAGTTTCCTCTAATGTCTTTTCGCAAAACAAACGCGATAGTGAAGTGTATGTACGATGGCTGGGTGCAGGAGCAAGGATTTGTGATAACTGCATTAATTTAAAATGGCTGGCGTGGATGCCACTGCGTCAAAACGAATATGCAAACTGTACAAAGTTCTAACACTGAAGGGTGCATGCCGATGGCTATCTGTCCTATAATGCTGGCTGTGTTCGAAGCCCACTGATGACTAGGCTGACGAGAATGTTTAGCGATGGTCGACAGAAACAAGGAGGTGCACAAAGTTGTCACGGCAGTGCCGAGGATGCACATTAACACCCTGCAATCAAGGCAACAGACATAGAAACATTCGTGACGTCCAAATGTGTTCAACGTTTCATCGGTTCTGTTCCTAAACTTGTTCTATGACCAACCGAGCTGTTTTCGCGTATGGAATTAAAATTTTTGCCAACGGGAGCCTGCCTAAACACCGTGGGTGATTTTCAAGAAACTCAGGCTACTTCACTCATAAAATATTGTGGTTTCCATCTATGTGTCTCTCATTCATGTTCTACGCATCTCATGCATACATGCCTCGAATAATCCTCTATCTGAACAACCCAAAACATATGGTGGTGGATTTTATAAGACACCAACTGCCTCGACTGAAACACTATTTTTGCCTTGGGGTAGGTGTGCTGAAAAGGAAGGTACTGAGAACAACTTTCCTTCATTAGACTATGGAGAACTCAACAACCGCAACCATCGCGCAGCAGCGTCGCGGCGCCATCTATCCACCACAAACGCAACCAAAGCCGTCAGACAGCTACGACGCAACCCCTGCCACACACTCAAATGATGTAACTTCGCCGTCGTGCAGCCTGCGACGCAACAGCTCCCACGCTCGTTGGTAACAACAATATCGTTCATTCACCTACCGAATCACTGTAAGGGGTTTGTGGTGGTGTATTCTATATAAGATACCAACTGACCCTGACCGAAGTGGGGATCATTCTGGCCTTAGGTAGGTGTGCTGGAACGGAAGGTAACGAGAATGAGTCTCCTTGATATATAGGAGAAAAGCGACTCACTCAATTTATTGGGAAATTTCCACTATTAGACCTACAGGTTTGAAAATCAAAAGTATATCTCTTTCTGATCAGTAGAGACCTGCAAAACGGGTTTTCAAAACCGACCATCAAGTGGTTAATAGGTTTGAAAATGTTATTTTTCTAAACAATCGAAAGTTTACGTTAGATTTAGATAACAATAATCTGAAAGAATGCATAGTCTTGCCAACGTCATGAAATACCCAGTGAAGGAGTAATCTACATTTAACTATATTTGTTAAGTTAGTTTATCTTTTACAGCGTATAGCTTCATTAACTTTGTGACATTAATAGAAATATCAATTGATTAACCAGATCTGAATTATAAAGCAGCTATTGAAAAGCATCCATCACGGAAGAAGCATTTAAAATGCTTCACAGTGTAATATCATCATTATCCTTGTACTTAATCAAGATTAAATGTTAATGGATGAGAAGAGATTTCAAATGCTCTCGGAACAAAAGGGGGATCTAAATCTTTCAAAAGATTTCTGAACGTCTTTTTATTTTCACAACAGTTTGAAATATATTTTGAAACAACTATTTCAAATATACCCAAAATCTCTTTATATGAAACAAATAATCTGAAACTATAATTTTCAAACAGAAAGAATATATGCTCAAAATGATAGTCCTAAATTACTTTTCGAGTATTAAGTAGAGATTTTCCAATAAAGCTGAAGCATTAGAATTAATCTTCCAAATAAAACGAACTTTGGAGAAAGAGAACCCAAGATAACAAAAGATCGGAAAATTTTCAGTAAATATCATAAACTGAACTCGAACTAAACCGCCATGCATATCATTACGCAGCAATTTTGATGACCACCTCTAATAAAATTATTTTTCCTGGGCAGCATAGATTGCACTGCTGGTGAAATTTTGGTAAACTTACGCAAAGCTGCATCCACTATTTTGAAATGTTTGATTGATATTATTTTGCATTATGTACATTCCCTTACATCGTGAGAATCTTTTGGTCCAATTTCTGAAAGTGTATGCATGTTTTGAAAATCTTATACATTTATTCTAAAATCACCATTTATTAAAAATTAAATGTAACATCCAAGAGATAAGCAAAATTTATTTAAAGCGTCTTCTGATTATATTTTTAAAAGTAATTACGGTGTAGTTTAATTATTACTGGCTAAAATAATCTCTTAGGAATGGTATTACATAATGACAGATGTTTATTAGTTTATACGTGTATTAATATTGGCTCTAATCCCCATGCAAAGACTAGGTTATATTTATGGATTATATTTATAATCATAGCTGGAAATTAAAATCGTATAGAATTTATATACAAATAGTTTTAACGACCTATACTATATATTTATAGGGAAAATACAATGTAAATATTTAAAAATCGTGCATTGTGTCTTAAAGGGAAAACTAATCTAAGAATAAATTTAAATATAATTGATTCAATAAAATTATTTAATATTTATCCAAACTCTTAAAAGCGAATTTTAACTATTAAAATAAAAAGTAGTTAACTGTTTATTATTTCTTGATATTTTTAACACCATAATTACTTTTAATTGTATGTTTCGTAGGAACGTAACAAGCAGTTTGAATAAACCAGTTCTATCAGCTCTAGAACAAAGTAGTAATAAGAAAATACAAAAATCCATGCTTAAAAACTAAAAGAATTACGAAAAATTTATTAATTCAATTTTAAGATTGTCTCCCAAAAAGAAATCAATGAATGAATAGCAAGGAAATAAAATTGTAAATAATAGTTTTGAATTAAAAAGATGTAGGTAACTATATATGATGTACCAAATTTTACTTTGATGAATAAATACATAAATTTTCCTGTATAAAATAAAGGAAAACAAGTAATATATATATATAAAAATTTTAAAGACACTTTACTTAGGTCAACAAAGAAAATTTTATTTGGTTACTTTATAATAAATAATTACAATTAATATAGTAAATATGTATACATACATTTAACATCATCACAATATTAAGTGGCAAAATAGAAATGATTTGCTTGCAATTTTCATTTTCCATTTTATATATATGGTGTTGACTATTATTTTATTTGTTAATATAAATCTGAAAAATTTAATTATTCCAATAAAATAATATAGTAAAGAAAATCACATTCTCAGAAATTAGGTTATCCCAGGTGGGATTCGAACCACGATCTTTTGGATTAGAAGTCCAACGTACAACCCATTACGTTACAGTGACATCATGAGCGGTTTTCTTTTATATATATGGTGCTGACCGTTTGCAGGTTTTTGTTTGTTACTATTTATTAATTAATATACCCTTATTAATGAGTTAATATTTAAAGAAACTGTTTTAACATCAAGTGTCATCCACTACAAGTTTAAAAAAAAATGTATTTGAATGGATGAATAAAAAGTATTTAGTAAAGATTGAAAACTCGAACAAGATATATATATACATAAATAAATAAATAGAGGGAGATTGCGAACTATTAGTAGGAATTGAATACATTGAAAAATATATGCTAGCAAACGAAGAGAACATATAATCTAGTCAAATAAAATTTTAAAAACACACCAAATATCATTTTGGAATATAATGTTGTTATTTCTACTTTCGTTTTTAAAAAATAAATTAATCCATTATATATTTTGTAGGAACAAAGGAAAGTGATCAGTTAAATTTTTTGATACTTTCATAACCTACAATAAATTATATATATCCCACCCTTCTACGAAGTCAGTACAATATTAAAGTTTTGCAACTGAACATAGCATATATTCTTTATAGCGCGCACTTTTAACACAAAAACCTGGATCGAAATTTATGGGTTTACGTTATAAGCCGAATATAAAAATGATAGCTTTAAAAACAAAGAAAGGATGAGCATTAAAAAAAAATTAGTTTTCTATGTGTATGTAAATGTTGGTTATCTGAAGGAAATCGAATATCTTATGAACTGTCATTTTTGAATAAAATAAAGAAGTTCGTCAATTTCGTCTTCTGTTATATCTTCAGACACACCATCGAATGCTGTTTCATCTTTTCACCATCACTGTTACTCTGATTCATAAACAACTAATCATCTTCCTTCCTGTCTATATTGTTAAACGCACTACATTTTTAAAAATATTTTTTGAAATATGTCAGGTATAATTTCATTCCTTATTTTTACTATCCGCACTCAATATTCATCGACTGGCATGACGCATTTGGTCTCCTTTTTGTTAATATTTTTTTTCTACTTCTAGTATCCCATAATCTTTCTAACTTTTCTTTTCTTATTCATTAGAGTTTTATTTCTGGAAGTATACCATTGTTCAAAAGTCAGGTGCAATTCTTCGAATAAATTACTCCAGAAGATAAGAGTACATGTATATTTCAGGAGACGCTGTACATGTATATTTCAAGTAACTTCAAAAAAGGGCGGCCCGTTATACTGGAGAATATACCAAAAAATTAAGAAACAGCAGTTTGAAATAATAGGTGCGCATAATATGCCGGGATATAAGGTAATGAATATATACATTAAAGAAAAGGTAGTTCACACTTGATTTTTTTAGGTTGTTAACTTGAGTACTAGCTACAGATTATTTCGTTCATATAACAAAATAAAACTTTTAAATATTTGATCTTGTTCTTTTTTGTAGAACGTCCTAAATATTATTTTCAGCTTAATTCCTCGAACGTAATTAATTCCATAACATTTACAATTAAAATTTTCCTTTGAAAATGTACTTTATTTCTCATATCTGCATTTCAGTGCTCTTTTATGTGTTCACAAATCACTTTTTAAAAAACGAAAAAAAAAAACCCTTTTTTTCTTCTGAAAAGAAATTATCATTCAAAGGTTTCTTTACCAGTTTCCTTAAGAAACAAATTATTTTTATGACATTTCATGGAATCTATAAATAAATCAATACATTAGTTTAATAATATTCCATGAAAATCGCTGCTTGCATTTAATAAGGTACAATCCTCACACTTTTTAACTTTAACAGAAAATTTAATGTTTACTGTGTTAGGTAGCACATTTTTCAAAAAATTAATTATCTTTATGTCAATTTATAACACCCAGACTTTACACGTAATTATGGAACAAGCAATTAATTTATTTAGGAAAAAACATACCTTTTAATTCAATTTATGAAAAATACATATGAAAAAGTTAGGAGCATTGACAGGATAGCAATAAGAATTCTAAAAAAAAAAAATAAGTATAAATCGTCTTCGACATTTCTTCCTGCTAATTTGCATTATAGATAAAATCAAGAATTCTTTTGTAACAAGTCTCGAAGTATATGATTATCCTAATTCGCAAACTGTAAAAAGAAAAAAAAAAACGCAGATAAAATTTCTTTTTCTAATTTAACACTTCGTTTAAAGTTTAAAAGTAAAAAAAAGTTAAAGTTAATTATTTTGTGTAACATGAGGCTTCTAAATTAGCTTTAGGCTTAAATTGCCTTCTTTTAGAAATCCCAAATTCTGTGTGATAATAATATTACATGATTTTATTATATTTTGAATTTATAATTTAATTGCTCTCTATTATATTTAAAAAAATAAATAATCGGGGAATTTCTTGCATTTAATTGTTTTGAGAATTTTTTTCAAAATAATAATTTAAGAAACTTTGTAACAGTTGTGTATAAAGTTAAGTTTTTAGTCGTTTTCTGATGAAGCAAAATTTCTTCCGTAATGTATTGTTCTATTAATGTAGAATTAGAAAGGATATTCCATCTGATTGTTTGGAATATGATCTGAAACTTTGAAAATAAAAATTTCATTGTAAATACTACACTATTATTATTGAAAAAAAATCTAAATACTAGTTTCTTTCCGTGTAAAAATAAAATTTCATACACTTCAATGCTAATAACTAATATAAGTTATTACTTTTGAACTAGATACTGAAAAAGTTCACAGCCTTTGAGTAAAATTTTTTATACTTAACATCCTCAATACAACTTCTTAAAAAATGCATTTTCTATACACTCAAGAGCCAAAACATTATGACCACCCCTACATTTTGCAATGAACTCACCTGGATGACGTGGAAGGCACGTGATCAGGTGGAAGTGGTATTTAACCACTGCTGGAGAGTCTGAGAATCATTCTTTCACTTACTTCTGTGTGTGATGGGAAAGGATGTGGATCTAAGCGACTTTGATAGAGGGCAGATTGTAATGGCTCGAAGGCTCGAAACAAGTATTTCTGAAACTGCACGACTCGTGGTTTGTTAGCGATCTACAATTGTTAAGTGGATGAATGACGGTAAAACCAGCAGTAGACGACATAGTGTTGGACGTCCACACGCTATCAAAGAAAAGGTCGTCGTAGACCATCTCGCAAGGTGAAGCAAAACCGGAGCCAGACAGTGGCTCAGCTGACAGCCTAATACAATGCAGGGTCAAGTAGAATAGTATCGGAGCACACTATTCAGTGGACACTGTTGGATATGGGGCTACGCAGCAAACGTCCCACTCGTGTGCCTTTGCTGACCAAGCGTCATCGCCAAATACGCCTGCGCTGGGCCCGGGAACATCGCGACTGGTCCATGGATCAGTGGGAGAGAGTTGCCTGGTCAGATGAATCACGGTTTCTCATTCATCATGCCGTGTCAGGATACGCCGTCTTCCAGGCGAGCAGTTGGTCATACACAGGCCGGTGGTGGCGGTATTATGCTTTGGGGGAACTTCTTTTGGGCGTCTCTGGGACCCGCGGTTGTGGTAGAGCAGACCATGAATGCTACAGGGTATCTGAACATCATTGTGGACCAGTTGCACCCTTACATGGCCTCTGTTTTTCCAGCTGGAAATGGAATGTTCCAACAGGACAACGCTCCGTGTCAGAAGGCTAAAATTGTGTTGGAGTGGTTCCAGGAACATGATGCTGAATTCCAGTTAATGTCCTGGCCACCTAACACATCGGATCTCAATCCGATAGAACACATTTGGGATGTCATGGAAAAGGCAGCTCAGAGTTCAAAGACCACCAATTCGCAATATCTGACCGTTGCTTAAACATCTGGCACAATCTGTCTCTGGCCATCTACCAAGGATTTGTGGCATCCATGCCAAAGCGGGTTGAAGCTGTGTTGCGCGCCAAAGGTGGGCCAACTCGTTATTGACAGGTGGTCATAATGTTTTGGCTTTTGAATATACCGGGTGACCCAGCGGGTAATGTTTGAAACAAAGTCCAATAGATCCAGAACCGCCTAACTGCTGTCCTTGTTAAAGATGGCGGGCACTTCGAACCTCTTTATCATTAATTGCCCAATATGTCCATTCAATAAACGTCATTAAATTCTTCTCATGTCTCTTATTTGTTTTTATTTTTTCATTTGTTTCAAACATTACCCGCTGGGCCACCCGGTATATTACCTGTATATTTTCCTATACTGTCCAAGAATGTTAATTATATCAAGAGGTTTTATGGCTTCATCTAAATAATAATTGTACAAATTTTAATTTGATATATATTTTAGCTGAAATGATTATCTGTACGTTTCTGTTGATCTATCTCTCGTCTTTCGTATGTATCCCAGTATGAAACAAACAAATGATAGATATTGATCTAGTGGTGTTTGGGGTGATTTTGTAGATGTAGCGAATCCATATTAAATATCTAGTTATCATAAAAGAATTAAATTTTCTCCCTTTTTTAGATTCAACCAATATATTCAGCTTTTTGCGTTATTTTCTCTGAGAGAAGACACACACACAAGTACCTCGTAATACCTCGAGTGAGTGAGTGAATATTAACGTCGCACTGATTAGCAACACGAGGGCTTTTGGCGACGGTCCGCGTAATTTTGAACCATGGTCAAGTGACGCGGACGACACCTGAGCTGGCACCCCCCTCTCCTAACTACCACACCACACCAACGGGAGGACGTTTGAGCTCTCGACAGATTTAACGTGCATCGCTCCTGTTTGAGCATGCGCAGTGGGCACCGCCTGGTGGTGTTTAAGTGTATTAAGAAAACGAGCGTTGAGTTTCAGAGAGAGTGTGAGCGGGAGATCGCACGAGCGAGAATTACGGTGCCCATCACAGTGTTCCGACATACGCCCCGAGCAACAAAGAAAGAGGAGAAATAAAGATATTTGTCACCAACGCAGTCTTATTACTGAGTGTGTGTGAGAGAGAAAACACATAGGGACCACTACCCAACAGCTCCCCTACACGGCGGATCTTTAGTGGTACTAGGATCGAACTCATGACACGCTAGCTTTGATCCGATACCTAGACCACTCGGCCACCGCGGTCGTAATACCTCGAACTTACGCGATAAGTAGAACTGTGAATAAAACTCGAATTTACGTAAGTCTGACAAAATTTCGCATACAAATACATGTAAATTATTTTTAGTTGTAGCTGGAGACGAAAGAAAATAATAATTTAAAAAAAAAATGTTTTATAACACAAATATAAAATAGCGAGCCGAAGTTATTTTGATGTAGATGGTTTCATAAAATCTAAAAAAGAAATCTGCCGGCTCAAAAATTTTTTTCTCCCGTAAAATTTTTTTGCGCGTAGCATGCTAAGGATTTCTTCTTCTTTTTTGTTGAAAAAATACGCTCATCTTTAGAGTTTAGATTTTCTAAAATTTGCATCCCTTTTTTAATTAAATTGAGTTCTTCTGCAAAATTCCCAACCGTCATTCGATCTTCTGATTGAACTGGATTACTGTTCATGAATTTCTATGAGCTCCTCCTTTCTAAGTGTCAACTCCTGATTGTGGGAATCAAGCAGTTCTTGAACGTCTTAAAAATTTATTTGCCTTGCAAGATTGAAAACTTCTTTCCTCAAATTTCCAATTTCATCATTTTTCAGATAATCAGGAAACGAGGAATAAGTAATCGAGTTGTGCAGCGCCCAAACAAAAGATGAGATTTAAAAATCGCTAACTTTCAAGTTCACGTGCTTTGGGGTAGCGTAAATCGAGGTATTATAGGATCATCAGGACTTCTTTAAGCTGATTGACTTATTGCTTATTTTAGATAAATATGCTCGTGCAAGAACAAACATTCTCGCCCACGCAAATATAATCATTATTCATAAACTAATTACAGCGTAAATTATTCAAAATACATATTTCTGAAATTTTTTTTAGATATTCGAACACATTGAAGTGACTAATTTCGATCCAAACATACATTTTGTTTATTTTATTGAATAGAGTAATCCTTTGGATTAGCAGCCATTCCTCGACTTCGATGAATGAGATTTTACACATCATAATCTAAAAGAACTCACGCGAATTCAGAGTTACGCAATTTTCAAATCTCGCCGATTCGTCTTTTGTTTGAGCACTGCACAGCTTAATTACGCAGTCCTGTTTAACTATAATGTACATGTTTGGATTATCACGCGGCCACGATACTTTATTTTGTGTTATTTATTCCTTATCTACGAAGTGTGCGTGTTTGTCACTACATGTTATAATTTTTATATCGTATTTGTTATATCTACTCAGATCTGAGAGACAGCTATGTCATGCAAACGAAGTAGAATCTAGAAATGAAGTCCTTAGATCCACACACAGTTGAATCAGAGGATCGAATGACAGTGAGTTGGGAATTCGAAAGAAGGTCTCAGTTCAACTGAATAAATTAAAAGTAAAAAAACTTTTTTAAAAACAGGCTTTTATTTAAACGCGCTAAAAAGAATAAACTAAACTTTTTCTTTAAAACTTTTTTTGACTATCAACTTATAACGTTATTACACAATTTATATGATATAAAAGCTTGTCGCGAGATTTAAGTATTAATATTTACTTAGTTTGAAAATTTAAAAAAATAAAATCAATCAGATGAAGTTATTTAATTTACTTGTGTAAATCTCGTGACAGGTAAATCTCGTCTACGCAGGTAAATCTCATGACAAGCTTTTATATCAGCTTTTATATCATTTCTATCTTTTTTGTTTTGCACACGAAAAAAAAGTTTCGTGAGATTATCTTCATAAATGACGAAGTTATTAAATGTTTAATTAAAAATTTGAGTAATTTTTGAAAAATCGTAAAAAAAAGTTTTTGGCATTTTATTTTTTAAATGACTGATTCTAAAAGAGCAAAGCGTGAGCTGTTTTTGTTCGGAATGTTGATTCATTTAAACGGAAAAAAATGCGCAACAATTTAGACATCATTTTTATAAAAAACGCATTGATTTTGACTCATTTAAAAAAAAATCTAGAAAATACAAATATTATTATTTTGTAAAAAAATTGTACCGTATCGAGGCGAAATAAATGATCTTTCCGATTTTGTAATTATTTTTTGTCTGATTTTATAAAAAAAATTAGATCCCCCCAAAAAATCCCCTCTTGGTTCTTCATTTTGCGTCGCCGAGCACAGCGGAATAAACAGTTCACAGGGGTAAAACAATTTTGTGTTTTACGGTTTTTAACTAATTGCAATATCGGAATATAAATGGTCAAAACGTGCATTATCATCCAAACTAAACGTGTATACAAAATTTCAGCACAATCGATTGAAGATATCAGCTTCAAAATTGAGTTGCAAGATTCCACCGAACATACATACATACATACATACATACATTGCAAGTTAAATAAAAGCTTTTGTAAAAAGGGTTACAAATTTAGAAAATATAGACTCCAACGAAGAGCATATATTTTCAACAAAATAAGGAACGAAAAAAATTATTAGCATGTTACGAGGAAATTTTGCGAGAGAAAAAAATCCTTAAGCTTGTACAGTCTTCTTAGACTCTACGAAACTTTCTACATCAAAATAACTTCGGTTTGGGATTTTTTATTTGTGCTATCGAAAATTTTATTAGACATTTTCTTTTTAAATTACCATTTTCGTCATTTCTAATTTACAGTAGAACGTTGTTTATCCGAACGTTTATTATCCGGAGCGTCAAATATCCGAACTTAAGTCCGGATAAGTTTTCGAACCGAATAATGCCTAACAGTTGTTTCGCGTGAGGGCAAAAGTGACAGGAAAACCCAAGGTGAGGGATATTTGGGGAATTGCAGTTGTGTGATTTGGAAAACATCTGAGCGGAATATTAAGTCAGTTTGTTTTCAAGTGTTGAGTTTTGTTGGTTTAGAAATCTGGATGGCATGCGATGCAGAAGACTGTGGATTTCAACTGTTAAATGATGACGAGATTGTGATTTCCGTGCAAGAAGAATCCGACCCAGTCGACAATGAAATGAATGAGAACAACAAAAACGAAAGTAGCAAGGGTCCATCAAATGCTGACGAGTTTCTGCGTTAGAGACAGCCATGGAGTGGTACAAACAACAGAGTACTGTCCCACTCAACTACTGCTGCTCAAGAGAATCAGAGACCTAGCAGCGTAAACACGAAGGTGTACAATGGTACAGCAAAAAATAAGTGATTATTTTCCATTATAAAAGTAAAATTGCGGCATTTTGCACCTATTTTGCTTTTTCTTCAAGCACGTTTCCCGCATGTGATGATTTTCAATATTCGTATCGTGTCCGGTTTCATATACTGCTTGAATCGCATTCGGTTTTCGGTTATCCGGTTTTTTGTATTTCGTTTCGGTATACGACGTTTACTGTATGATGAATTATTTCCTGACTTACACGGTTTTAATTCTGTCCCATCTATCACTAAGTTCGGAGTATTACTGTATGATACATATATTATTTTATTTCTACGTTACAAAGAGGCTGAGTAACAATACATTACAGAAAATTAGAAAAAATAAACGGAAATGGATCTTTAATCTATGAGAAGCGGGCAATTAAATTGCTCAGAAACTGCCATGGGAGTCTAATAACTCAAAAATATTATAAATATATTTTCTATGAAATTTTTTTTGAATCTAATACTAACATTATTTTTCTAGGGAATATATTAAAACAATTTTTATTGTATGAATATTTTTTGACTTGTTGCCCTTTGTTTCAGAGTAATAACCTCATAAATATATCACAATTCTTACATTTATTTGATCATCTCTTTTAAAATTTCCCATTTTAATAGAACGTGAAAATTTTAGTACATTCCCTAGATAAACGAATGTAGTTTATTTTAATAATATTTTTATCGATATAAGTTTATTACTTTTTCTCTAACTGCCTTAAAGAATTTTTAAAAAATTGCTAAAACTTTACTTATAATTATGGTTTTTGTAAAATTTAGATGATTTCCTTCAAATATTGCTGGTTAAGTATTACTATTTATAATAATATTGAACCCTAAATGTACTGATAATATTTTATTATGCTTTTTTTAAAAAAAAAATAGTACTCTTAAAATGTTTGGATACCTTTAAAAGTTGGCATTCAGGTATATTGAAGTTTCAATTGCTTTTATTTCACTAATTCAAAAAGTATAACATTATACATTTATAATACACTACTTACAAGTTGTTGCTATTTTACTTACTTAAAAAAAGGCTTTTAAATATCAAGAAGCATATATTTATTATTTTTCTAGACTGATTTTAGCACATATAAATATTTCATTTTGTTCACTAGAATAGAAACTATAAGCGTTTTCTTAGTAAACATTTTTATAAAGTTTTTATGATATTAGGAAAGTTATAGAATTAAAACGATAGTAACGAATTTCAGACGTACTTTCAAAACTTCGAAGAAAATTAAGTGTAATAAGTTTCAAGAAAGAAATGATAGTGAGAAAGATACCTGCCAAAATTTACTTTCCGCATTCAGGTGTGAAAAGAGGTTTAAATTGTTTTCTGAAAAGACTGAAAGTAATTTCATTTTGCAAAAGAATTTAAGCTGGCAAGAAAGTTTCAGAAAGAGAATTTTCTATACTTTATTAAAAAAAAAACTTTCCGATGAATACAACAGTTTTAAAGTTTTAAACGATTCTACTTTCCTGTTTTTTAACCTGTAATGTTGCTAAAATGTTTTTCGACATTTCTGGGTTTATTATTAGTTTTTCATGTTTGAAAGTACTGTAGAAATCTAAAAGAAAAAAAAAATTAAAAATAAGAAGTTTAAAATCTCTTCAGCATAAAAAAACACTGATATTAAAATATTAATGGTTTTAAGAAAGAAAAAGAATATTTTTTAATTGAGGAGGAATCACTTTAAGTACCTTCAAGATTTCTAATCCTTATAGTTACTTCTCTCAAAATACTAGTTTTCTATTTTTATTTATGTAAGAAATTGAAAATTAAAAAATGGAATGAAATTGAAATGCCATTTAGTATTTGAATTTATTAATTGAATATTTTCAGAAATAGAACAAAAGAAATTTTTAAGGGTCATTTAAAAATATCAAAAACACTCACATGAAAGAAAAATATAGACTAGAGAACCATCTATATATATCTCGACAAAAATAAAATTATTGCTTCTTCAAAAAACAATAAAATGTGTTCCTATTGTCAAGCATTTTTTTTCAAAATAAAAAAAAGAAGAATTTACTTAAGTAAATTACAATATGTAATTAGGAGATTTTCCATGGAAATTCTATTAAAAAATGAAGCTACAGAGCAATTATATAACTGAACGAAACATAAAAGTAATAAAACAGAAATCTAACAGGAAATATAGAAACTGCATAAAAATATTCAGCTAATCTTTATATTTTAAATTAAACAGTATTATTTACGATTGTACATTCTCTTAAAAAATTCTATTCGTAGCAAATTCTGTTTTAAAATAATATCATTTCTGGACGTCTATTAAAATAAGACTAAATAATTGCAAATTATCAGTTCAGTAGTGAGTAATAACAGGAAAAAAACTATTTTATGATGGCAGGATATTAAAAAATATTAAGTATATCATAACATGCAAGACAACAGTAAACATATTGTTACGAATTTTGCGGATTTAATACTTCAAAAAGTGTAAATCATTTGTAACTGGATGTTTAATACATTAATATTACTTTTTGTTGTATTTATTTCATGATAAAAATTGTAATATTCTCATGCAACGCTGTTCATTACTTTATAATGGCAATTGAAAGGAAATTTAGCAAAATGTTGGTGATAAAGCCAGCATGCCATTCTTTTTGGCGATTATTTTGGTGACTTTGTGTGGCGACCGTTTTTGGCAAGTTGGTTACCAAATGTGGATGTTTTTGGAAATAATTGGAGAAATCTATTAACATCACGATCTGGGAGGAAAGTGGATTTTTTGAGAAAGATCCGTGCAGCCTATAAAGAGAAGTCACTCTCTGAAACGGAGTCAGTATTGTTTTCACCATTGAAGAGTCGACTAGTGAGGAGAAGCACATTTCTTTAATCATTACATATTGGTATTTTTAGACACTGGCAATTGTATCCGAGCGCTGTAGAAGGTGTGAAGGCCTTTTGGGATTTCTTTTACGAATTTTGTTGTTGTATCCTGTATTTCTAAGGATTGTTTTTCTGCAGTAAATTTTCCTCAATCTTAAAGAAATGTTTTGTTACTTCAGACTTATAAGGAATTCACATCCCTTCTTCCTTGTGACCCAGCTAGAGGTGTGGGAAGAACTAAATGATCAGACGACATGATGAACTTCAATTATTTTATTTATCACTACATTCAATTCAGACACAATAACACTCTAAATAAGATAACTTTGATCAGTCAGAGAACGGGGATGAGACGAGATTGCGTGGGGAGAATATTTCAATCATGCAGATCTACATTTAAGATAACTTTATACTGGGCTTGTTTATTTAATGACCGCACTAATAATTTAACTCTCTAGCATGAGCTTGATTAAAGATCCCAGTACCTGAACTCTTGCGGTCTTCTAATCCTTGCGTTTTTTTAATACGGCTCCAACAGCTAAACTAAGCACTTTCTTAATATTCTGACTTCTCGCTCCCTACACTGTTTACGTATACGTTTCACTGCCGATTTACCTCACTTCTCATCTATTCGCAATTCACTTCACTTCCAATCCATTCTCACTTCACTAACCTTCAAACTCGCGAATAAGGAATATATCTTTAACTTAATTTGCATAATCACGCTTTCTGTCTTCGGAGAAAGCTGGTTGAAAAAATGATTGCCCAAAAGAATTCCCCCAGAGGTTAATAGACAGTATAGATCCATCACAGACTGATGGTATAAAATATACGAACCCCAATCTATGTAACAATATCTTTAAATAGATAATTCTTCAATGGCTCAACAGCCCTGGGTGGGCTCTGGCATTCCCCAGAACATAGAAACATAGTACTGATGGTTAGAGAATTATAGGCTGATGAAAGTTTTTAATACTGGTAAATAAATACAAGTATATTATTAACTTCTAAATATTTCTCATTAAAATGTCTTAAAAAATTTCTTATCGGATATTGATAAACCTTTTACACAATTTTTTTTCAAATTTTTTCTCAAAATGGTGTAGAGTACTGGAGGTGCGGCTTAGAATCGATGGCAACTTAGATTCGAGTAAATACGATGCATATAATGAGCTTTTTACATTGTTTTTTCAAATTTTCCATATAAAATGAATTATATTTCCCTCTAATTGATTTCAAATTCCTTTTGTGTCGAAATATAATTTTAAAAAAAACATTTACTCTTTTACTAACATTTTAAAATTCTTAAATTATATTACTTCGTTAAAATAATTGAAATAATAAATCAGTTTTAAAAAAAGTATCTTTTGTTTTATTCAAATTAATTTAGCTAAAATTAGTAATTTTTACGATTACCAAAAATATTTTTTTAAAAATAATTTTTTAACCATTAGAAGAAATACAGTTATTTTTGTTACATGCAGTAAAATTTTTATCAACCAAGTTCTTGGATACAATATGGGTTAAAATTTACTTACTACACCAGCGTGATTAAATGATTTCTTCAATAATTTTTTTTTGGGAAAAATAATTGTTTTTTAAAGAAGAAAAAAAATTCTTAGTACCAACTATGCATTTTATACTATCTAAAGGTTCTAAAAACAATTTTTAAACACTATTAATTTATTAAATTCCTCAAGTTAAGTTTTTGAAAATTTAAAATAATTGGTAATTAACAACTTTAAAATGCATTGCGAATTATAAAAATTGCTTCAAATTATTGATATCCTGTAAAAAAAATTAAAAAAAACTTGCTACTAAAGTTTATTCTACATTAAAAGTTAGCATGATACTTTGTTTAAAAAACGGAATAAGAATTCAAATTATTTCCTTTCAGTTATATTTTTCTTTCCCTTTATTTACTTCTCTGATTATTTGAAAGTAAATTAGATATCGGATGATAGATCACCTTTGTTTATTTAGGGAAGAAAATAAGCACGAATTAAATTGAGAATGTGATTGAAAAAAAATGTAAAAAAATACAGAAAGTTAATTATTTCTCTCTTTGTTTGAGTCCTTTAGAAATAAATATTTCTTACAATGAATCCTTCGTTTGTAAAAAAAAATTAAAAAGGAACTATTTTCAAATTTTTATGCAAAGAAATAAATTATTGTTATTTAAGTAGCACTGCATTTTTTCAATTTCTTTACGGGAACCAAACAGAAATTCCTTCTTTTTTTCAATTCCTACTATTAGCTCTCTCTCTTTTTATTCATATTTTTATCTTGTTCAAATTTTCAATCATTAATAAAATACTTTCTATTCTTCCAATCAAGTTCAAATAAATTTTCTTAAACTTGTAGTGGATGACACTTGATGCTACTACAAATTTTTTTAAATATTAATTAATTAATTAAGCTTAGTTAAATTAATTACCGATTTTTCTACGCTAACTTAAATTTGTCTCCAATGTTGTAACAATGTAAATGTTAAAACAATGACAAAAGTTGGTGCAGAAAACAGGTTTTTAACCAAACCGGGTGTGCATTGTTACAATAATGCAGACAAATATGATACTCTTTTTTCAATTCCTACTATTGTAGTTCACTCTCTCCCTGTGTGTATATATATATGTGTATATATATATATATATATGTATATCTTGATCAAATTTTCAATCGTTAATAAAATTCTTTCTATTAATCCATTCAAAGTAGGAATTGACTTAAATTTTTTTTATATTACTTGTTTTTTGTATACCTCCAAAAATCACAATGCACAAATATAGTATAAGTAATGTTTTTTAATAATTAGGCTTACCCTCAAGATTTTAATTAACAATCAACGGCGAAACCAAGACAAGTTTTGAGAAAAGCTCTTCAACCGAATTTTTCAAAAAAACCTTTTATACTTCAATAAAGGAACGAGCAATTTTGAAAATTCCTTCTATGATACTAACACTTAATTGTTTGCAAAACAAAGAACCGATGTTCTGGATAAAAAAAGTCAAAGGGGAAAAAAAAAAGAGTAAAATAACTTTGAATTTCACCAGTAGTTTTTCCCTTAAGAGTTCAAAATTCTTTATTTTACCTACTTCTTAGTCTTAGCTTCTTAAGAACTCTCTTCAATTCTTTGAGTATTTTTAAATAAATTTGATGCAACTTTAATTAAATATCAGTATAGAAATGTATATCATTGTATTACTCAAGTATGAACAATTAACTTCGAGCATTTTTAGCTTTGTTTTTAGCAGTAGGAAATTCGTTAAATAATTTTTATCTAGTTTAATTAGCACATACAAAGAATTGCATATATTAACAGAAGCAAATTAATGATAATGATAAATTAAATATCTCTCTGTACAGAAAAGACATAGCATTATAATTCTTAATTCAAATGTAAATTGAAATTCAATAGTGATATATATATATATATATATGAATATAGAGTACATATACATAATCAATAGTTCAATATATCATAGTGAGAAAGCTATTTTTTCCCAAAAATCTTTATTTTCCTACCATTTTCTCAAGGTACTCTTTAAAAAGAAAACCTTTTTCGTGCATAGTATTATTTTTTAGTTTTATAAATATTACTTGAGTAAATTCATATTGATTTTCTAATCTTTTTGTGAAATAACCAATTTTAAACCAAACCAGAAAAGGAAGAAAATAATTACATTTTTACCAAATATAATTATTTTCTATATAATTTTAATTATAGTGTATATCCAAATCAAAAACTCTTCTTTATGAATGCAACCTCTTCCATATAATTTTAAACTCACACATTAAATTTTATTCAAGAAAAATGTCCCCATTAAAGTGAAGGTGCTACTGTAAACTAACTTTAATTAAAAAATCTAATGAGGAATTCAACCCACTTAAGGCAATTCGAACGATTCAAATGACTTTGAACCTCCTTCGAAAATCGTGTTTATTTAATTGTGTCACTTAACGCTTCATCCAGTATGCGATAAAAAATATACAAACAATGGGCTTAGAAATTACTCTCTCTTACGGTTCAATTACTTACTCAAGATTCTTAATCAAATACTTTTTAAGAATGTGTAAAGTAAACTTCGATAACTTTTTACTTCTGATTTTATTGGGCTGTTACACTTCTTTTCAGAGAACATCATTTGTTAATCAACAAACTATTGGGATGGAAAACTTTCTTCCTGTCACTGTTTATCTTTGTTTTTTTATGTATAAATGGCTGAAGAAGATGTGTTTTATATTCTTTTTCGTAATTATTCTAAAGGGCTTTCGACTTCCTATTGTAAATCTCAAGCAATTTGATTTGTTTGTGTAACGACTATTTTTATTAAAAATACTTGTTTTTATGGAAAGTTCCTTTTAGTCTCGCTCGGTAGCACGGTTTTGATCTTAAAACATCTCGAAGGTATTTAATGCATTACTTAAGAGTAGTTACCTTTTCTTTGTACTAGGTAATGGTATTTTAATTAAAAATTAAAAGACTAGAATTCGATTCAATTAAAAACGTAATAAAGGGTATTTATCACTATAGTTTTAACTAAAATAGGGAACAAAATCTAAGTTTTTAAACATCGTTTTTACATTAAGGATTTAGCTTAAAAAAATTAAGCGCTAAAATTTGTAATGCTAAAAAATATATGTTTACCTTAAAATAAAAGGAGCACAAAAAAGTTTCTACTGCTTTTTTTGGTCAAAAATTGTGCATTTACTGCAGTGCATCTCAAACCTTCAATATTTGTGATCCAAAATTCAATCATAATTTTCATCGCCTTCCCTACCCCTTTCCATTTAATAAAAATGTATTGAATTCAATAATAATTACTTTAACTCTAACGCTACAATACGACATTAAACTTTTTAAGGGCCACCAGTATATATAAATGATTTACTCAGCCAAAGCGTTAATTGCCCCGGACGTATATACACGTCTTTCCGAAGCACGATCTTCTTTGCACACTTCTATCCATAAAATTATTTCGAAGCCCTTGGAATGCAATAAAAGGACCTTAACAGTGTGTATACAGTGTTTACTTATTTCAGAGAAGGTTTTACTTAGTTATTCCTTTTCACCCCCCCCTCCCCCAATACATTTCATACGTGGAAATGGTGGCATTGGGGAGCTAATCCTTTAACTATAAATCGGCAATTAAGGGATTAATTATAAACTGTACAAATTTTTAAGACAAGTGTTAATTTTTGTAAAAAATTTATACATTACAAGCCCGGGGTCACTGGTAATTATTAAAATTGTTCTTAACTTAGTATTGTTAAATTAATTATAAAATACATTGTGCAGTACACGGATGCATTTATAAGTGTATTATATCAGTCCAAATGTGCATTTTACGTTTTATTATGACAGAATTTATTTTGTTTGCTTTTCAGTGAATTAATAATTTTTTTTAAATAATCTTTTTTTTTCCGAATCGATATGCTCATGTTCTCCCGCGAAAAGTTATCCTGCCCCCCTGTTTGAGAAATGTCGATTTACTATGCATTATATTTTTTTCCCCTTCAAAGTATTGCATATAGTAAGCCACTACTTTTCCCCATCTTTCTGGCAGGATAGAGATACCGCGTCGGAAGAACGTTTCATCTTCTGAGGATATTCAGGAATGCACCCAATTTTTTAGTATCTTCATATGATGTGAAATGCTGCTCGGACAGGTCATGTGCCATTGAAGTGATAATCTGAAGGGGCAATATCTGGTAGGTACCTTTTGACCCCACCCGCAATATGCGGAAGAGCATTATCATGCAGGAGAATTATTTTGCCGTGTCTGGAGTAGTAATGGGAGCCCCTTTTCCATGGGTGCTTGGCTCAATCTCATCAATTGAGTTCAGTATAGAAACCGAATAATGGTGTGATTCGTTTTGAGCAATTCATAACCCACGGCAGCAAGTTGATGCAAAACTTTGACTTTCTTATGAATATTCGGCTGTTGAAGTATGGGCACGTGGTCCTCCTGATTTTCTCCTTGGCTTACCATAGTGGACCCATTTCTCCTCACCAGTGACTATACGATGCAATAAAACATTTTCGTTTAAGCGTGCAAGAAGGTTTTTATCATCTACAAAATCAGAATTTAACATTTCTCAGCTTTAGTTCATATTGAACCCAATTTGCTTGTTTCTAAATTTTCTAGAGATTTTAAGCGATGTAAAACTGCTCGTTCAGTTCCTCCTAATGTAAGTGCAAGTTTTTGGGTTTGGCATGAATATTCCTCCAATAATAATACCAATTCCGCATGTTCGTATGCCTTCTCTTCTTTCTTTGTCTTCATCGTTCTCAAACTTCTGAACCCCTCCCGACAACTCCTCTCCCTCAAAGTAGCCTCACCATGTGCAATCTACAAGCAATCTATGCACCTCAGCTGCAATTTTCTTCAAATTAAAGAAGTAAATTAAAAGTTCCCGCAAAGAACACTTATTCGGCTCAAAGAGCGACATTATCGCATGAAAAAAAAAACTATGTGATCCTGATGCAAAATTGTTACTTCTGCAAAATTATAGTGTTGCCAAATGCCCAACCTTAAGATAAAACCTTTCAATGAAAAAATTTCAATCATATTTTTATGGTGGGCAGCCCTGGTTTGTCAATCAGTGCTTACTTATTTAATCTCCTTTTATAGCAAAATATTCACTAGCAGTAATGGCTGCGAGATTGTCTTACTTTTGAATTTGAATTCTTCAAGCCTTTAAATTTTTTCAAATTCTGCCGATTTGTTTTTTTTTATTTTTGTAATTTGAGTAATAAATAATTTTGTTTTTACTCAGCATTTTAATTTCTTAAAAATACTAAAGAATTTACATTATGAAATTATCTTTGAAAAATTTGAATCCCAGGAATTATTTTCTTTTACTCACTACTACGAAACATAATGTAATATTCACTATCAGTTAGGGCCGTAAGGTCAGCGTTATTCTAACGAATAATGTACGCATTGTCTTTTTTACAGGATAGTTTAAAACAGTGGTTTAGAAACTTTTTCGACTCACGGAACCCTTAGAACTATAAGGTGTTTCTGAGGCACCTCATTCCATTCTTAGAAGAACATATCAGTAGAATATTTAAAGTAAATTAACGTATTATAATTACTTTTTTGCTAAGATATTTAAAAGAGTACTTGTTATTAAAAAGTTTTAATATCTCTCTCTATATAAAAAAGTTTTTCGTGATGCTGTAATAAATTTATTTGTGCATAAGTTATTGTTAGCTGTTATTTTTATTAGGAGATAAAAAAAGGCAAAATTGTATGTAAACCAAGGATCACAGTGGACACTCGAGAAGACTTGGATATGCCATTCGTACTGAAACGCGCGTACACAATTCCCTGTAATATTGGCATATGCCACGACTATTAATAAATCACAAGGGCAGAGTTTTGAAAAAGTCGGTTTATGGGCAACATTGAAGAAAACAATATTTACTCATGAACATTTGTATGTGGCTCAGTTAAGTTGCAAAAGCAAAGACGGAATAAAAATTCGGGGCAATTTAAAGAAGAGGGTGATTGGGAACATTGTTTTTGAAGAGGCTCTAAATTGAAGAACAAATTAAAATACGGAAATTAAGACTTGAAAATTATTTTTTCCTGTTAACAATGTATTGAGAAAAAAAAAAGACCTATACATAGTAGATGTAAATTAAAGTCTTACAATTTGAGCAATGAGTATAAATAGTAGTGTAATTTGTAAATGGGGGTTGGTCCATAGTTAGACGGACAGGAGGTACCCCTCCTAGTAATATTAATGGAATTTACTTGCTAATAACATTAATTTTTGACCTCCAGGAATCACAACTACGTAGAGAATGAGAATTAAATTTTGCATACATATTTTCAATTTTCTTTTCCAAATTTTTACTTTGATTCGTGGAAACCCAGAGTTCCATGGAACGCAGTTTGAAGACCACTGGTTTAAAGTATACTTTATTATTCTTTGAGAAACCATCTAGAATTTTTAGCTGTTTGACTTTTTAATTTTTTTTAAATAAGTCATCTCTTGTGAGCTCCTATTCAAAAAGATTGTTGCGGTGGCTAGCTCGAATAATTTTAATTGCTTACACACACCATTTGAGCAGAGTTTCAAATATGAAAAAAGTTCAAAATATACGATACAGCAAAGAGGTAACGCAGACGAACAATAATATTATGTCCGTTCTACTACGAAGTTGCAGGCGGACTGGTTAAATGTCTACAATGCCACAAGAGGGCGTTGTATTGACCACCTTTTAAACTTACATTACAATTTTAATTTAGTTACTTTTTTGAGATGTTTCCATCTAATTTTACAACTTGTAAAGTTACGATCAAAGCACGTGAGGTGAGTAATATCTCACCTTTGTTATTACATCACTTTCAGAAATCATTTACATAGTAATTAATTTCTTCTTATATTACATCCGATAGATTTTTATTTAAAAAGAACTTATTTAAGGGTTATAAGACATTTATTAAGAGTGAATTTATTTGAAATTTATTCAAGAATCTCCAACTTTACAGTTGTATCGGAAAATGAATAGTTGTATTATCTATATATGCTATAATCCTTAAGTAGATACATCTTTTTCGAAGACAGGCCAGTTTAATATCAGATAAAACTAAAACAGAATGTGCTACAACGCATAAAGTAATTAAAAATTCTATGGTTAGAATAATCAGCACGTGTTTCGCAGGTTATGAATACTATACATATTTGAAAATGATGAATATGAGGGTATATTGATTGCAGTAATCCAACCAGAAATTTTCAAAACTCTTAGCGAAGCACGTTAGTACTAAATAATGTTTCAAGTATCCACCGAGTGTTACTCAAATCAGATAGATTTATGAGTATAGTTGCGATCTATAAGTATGTTATTGTTACAGTAAACACTCAAGTTTTGTAATTAATGTAATGTATATAAAATATTTATTTTTCAGGTATTCTAAATGTAAGGATTTAAATTAGTTATTCCTGTGGAATAATTAATGAAAACCTATGCGTGTTTATTTAATTAATTTGTTAGAGGAATTTAAGAAATGTTTGTGAATAATTCGTTGGAATCTGATACAGTTTTAATTAAGTTAACATTTTATAAGCAATTAGTAATTAAAGATTAAACAGAATTTATATTTTTAAAAAAGAGAGTTCACAATGCTTTCTTTCTCTATATAAGAAAAGGGACTCACTCACTCAAGATATCTCTGGAACTAATAGACTCTGACTTGAAATTTGGCAAGCTCGTTTCTTTTGTTGAGTAGAGATCCGCGCAAAACAGGTTTTGGGGAGTGAGTGAGTGAGTGAATGAATATTAACGTCCCACTGTTCAGCTACACGAGGGCTTTTGGGGACGGTCCGCGTAATTTTGAACCACGGTCAAGTGACGCGGACGACACCTGAGCTGGCACCCCCCTCTCCTAACTACCACACCAACGGGAGGATGTTTAAGCTCTCGACAGATTTAACGTGCATCATCCCCCTACACGGCGGGTCTTCAGTGGTACTGGGATCGAACTCATGACACGCTAGCCACGATCCGATGCCTAGACCACTTGGCTACCGCGGCCACCAGGTTTTGGGGAAATTGACTCCCAGGGGGGTTGCAAGAGACGTTCTAGATAAAAAAATATTGGTTTTTTTTTTTTTTTTTTTTTTTTTTTTTTTTTAAACTAGCAAATAACTTGTAAAAAAAAAAAAAAAAAAAAAAAAAAAAAAAAAAAAAAAAAAGAAAAAAAAAAAAAAAAAAAAAAAAAAAAAAAAAAAAAAAAAAAAAAAAAAAAAAAAAAAAAAAAAAAAAAAAAAAAAAAAAAAATATTTTTAAAATATTATGAAGAACTATTCATAGCTTGATTTTTATTTTTTTTTTTTTTTTTCTTGTTTACTTTGTTTTTTTTTTTTTTTTTTTTTTTTTTTTTTTGGTGGTTTTTTTATCTCAGCTAATCGTTGACGGATTCTGAGTTATATTCCAAAATTAACTTTTTACTTTTTAATATAATGTTTTTTTTTTTAGTAAATAAGTATAGTACTTCTCAAAGTTTTAACAAATTTGGATTCATCCCTGACATTTAACATAAAAGTAAACATTTATGTTTATTTTGCGTCTAATCACAATGGTTATTATCAGCTTTGATTTACTTTCGATTCTCAAGTAATCCGTGGATATCAAAAAGAACTTTTTAAATGGTTGATACATTTTTCATTTCCGGATATATTTTACTGTGTCTTTCAAAAACCTGATTACATTTTCCATGTTTTTCATGCTTGTTTATAAATATAAGTTGTTTACTTTTAAAAATATTCTTTAAGAACTCGCAATTCAACACAAAACTTCCTTTCCCAATATTTATTATTTGTTTCACTATACCCTTCAATATCCATTTCCAAGCAGGAATAATATGTTCGTTGCATTCCTCTTTCCCTCTCAAAAGAAGGTATTACGAGTATTAACCAATGCAGGAATAAATTATAGTTTGAAAAAAACTAAAAAACACGCTTTTATACTGAATCGAACTAAAAAGTAAAAAAATAATTCTTAATAAAGAATAAAATGATTAACGAGAAAATGAATGTCATTGTGGTAAAAGCGTGGGGTGTTTTGTACTACATTTTTACACTAATTCAGCTTTTCGGAATAGAAGTTAGAAATTATAACAATTGATACATTTATAGAACACCCCACGCTTTTACCCCAATGACATTCATTTTCTCGTTAATCATTTTATTCTTTATTAAGAATTATTTTTTTACTTTTTAGTTCGATTCAGTATAAAAGCGTGTTTTTTAGTTTTTTTCAAACTATAATTTATTTTTCATTTTTTAGTTCGAACTACAATAAAAGCGTGTTTTTTAGTTTTTTAAACTATCATTTATTCATTGTTGAATTTATCCTTGAGTTTGATATTTGAAGCTGGAATTACGTGGCTGTGGAATTAGTCTTGCTCTTCAATGGATATTAATTAATGGGTCTGAAATGTATTTATTCTCTCCGTTTACGAGGCCTTGGATCGTTATATTAGATTCCGTCTCTTTTGAACAGGTCAAACAAATAAAAGTGTGTAAAGAAGAAAAAGTTCGAATTACAAAATTTTTAATGTATCATGTTTTTTTACGGATTAAATATTATAAAATTCCTCCTTTTTGTTTTTGTTTTTTTCACATTGCTATGCATTGCCATCCACTTCCGAGCTATAGTCCGAATTTCAAGTCTCTAGCTCATCGGAAAGTCACACAGTTTAAAATCAATTACAAAATTCCACCCGGATAGACATTAAAGAAAGCGAGTTATTAAAAACATGGTAATATTAAGTGTCAATCGTTTTTTCACCTTTTAAACGTGTTCCTTTCATGTTAATTCGTATCATCATTTCTAAGCGTATTGCTTTATAAAAATAAAAAATATTTAGCAGTTAGAACGCAAATTATTTTTTTTCACATGCTCGAGCCTTTTTTTTTATTTTATTTTCAGAAAAATGTTTATATTATGGTTAGAAATTGCTAACACACACCACCCTCCACTTTCTCAGATACAGAACACTTCTTTTGTTTGTTTTATTTCTTTTAACCGCAAGTGTATTTTATACTTGCATATATAATTAGCGTTAAATTCAAAACACTTTAGGGTTACACCTTATTCTTTTAGTCGCCAAATCTGGAAATGATGTAGGAAATTTGTCGCCATGTCTGAAAATGGTATATGGAACTAGTCGCCAAATTTAAAAATGATATATGCAATAAGTCGCCAAATCTGGACGTGATATATGGATTTGTCGCCAAATCTGATTATCCTTATTCCTGACGATCCTGAAAAGGACAATGGAACAAAATTATGAAATTATTGTATTGTCATCGGTCCTTGACAAGTGTGCGAAATTTCGAATGAATCCGATCTTTTTAAGTGGGTAAAAATCGAGTTCTAAGATTCCGTTACATGCAAGTGAAACTTATAAAAGCGTGTTAAAAATAGGAAAATTTTGATGAAAATAAGAGGACTTATACCAATTAAAATATTTTTACTGCAGAAAAATATATTTAAAGTCAAAATACTTAAGAACGTTTCTTGTGTTGAGAAATAATTGAAAGGAAATATGCTCAGAATATAGTTTCTAATTTTGTAAGTAACGAAAAACCACAACACGAATGTCCAAACCAACAACGAGGAATGACAAAAAAATCTATGTGATAACTGCAATTGTTTTACATCAACAGATTTTTTTCAACTCTAAAACAGTACTTCTCAAAGTTTCAATATTTGTGACCCAATTTTCAATCATAATTTTCAGCACCTCCCTCCCCCTTATATATATTGAATTCAATAAAATATATTGAGTTCAATACTAATGCAATTTAACGCTAATGCGATCTTAATTATAAACCGTACAAATTATCAAGATAAGTATTACATTTTGAATATGTTAATTTTTTAATTTTTAAGTAATAGATGTTTTAAGGTATCCGACTACTTGCAACAATTTTTTCTTAAAATAATGGAATTATGGGGATTTTTTTGTGGATTTTAGATTTGCTTGGTAAATTTTAAGAAAAATATGCTAAAATTAAGAAGAAAAAGAAATTATTATTACAAAAATGGGAAAAATAGTACAAAAAATAACATAAACGGGCTCATTCTCTGTACCAAAAGTTTATGAACAGATTTTCAGTTCTGATGTGTAGCAATGTTATTCATTTTTGAAATGACCTTCGGGATAAACGATTTTTTATTTTTACGAAAACTAAAGCACTTTATCTTAGTTATTATATAAAATTGTTTAAAATGACAGTGATTATATTCACATAAGGGACTGTAAATTTTGTAATAAAACAGTGATTGATAAATATGAAGGTTAAAACAGTTCTGCTATTATACAGAACAAACACAAAAAATTTCAGTTAATTACTTTCAAAACATCTTGAGCAATCGCTGTCCCCGTTTGAGCATTTTCAAATAAACACATTTCGACAAAAAAGCGTTTTTAAGTATTACATCTTGCTTAAAGTAATGGCATCTGCATTTACTAAAACACTTGTAGTTTTTGTTCTTGCTAACGGAAAATAATAAACTTCGTATTTTTATAAAGCTAATACGATGGTCTATAAAATAAAAGCGAAAAAGAATTGTCAGCTTTTAGCAAAATTCATAGTTTTAGGGTAGTTGGATACCTTAAGTAAATTATTCTTAAGAAATAGTGTAGGGTTTGCAATCCCGTGTCATATTTTCAATCCCAAGATTTCGGGATTACATTATCTAAATCCTGAGATTGGTCCCGGGATTAGGATTGATCCATTTATTTAAAATACTTACATATTAGCATAGTTGAAATTGCATAATAAAATTGAAAACATAATAAAAATTGATTTAATATTATTTTAATGAAACAAATTAAAA
>BMAO01019753.1:0-41660 GCA_019973975.1 Trichonephila clavata | reverse complement strand
TATTGTATATTTTAACTTTTGTAATACATAGAAAGTTTCACTTCCTCTGTCTAAATATATATTTTCGTTATAAGATAAGACAATTTCAAGTTTTTTTATTTCCTACTATTAGTTCACTCTCACCCCCTATATATTTATTTTTTTATTTATATATAGATATAAATAACATTGTTCACATTTTCAGTCGTTATTAAAATATTTTTTATTCATCCCCTGAAGTTCAAATACATTTTTTTAAAAACTTGTAGTGGATGCACTATATGTCAATACAGTTTTTTCAAATATTAATTCATTAATTAAATCGAATTAACTAATTTTAGTTTTATAAGGGAGAAAAAATTAAATTTGTTCCGAATAAAGGCAATAGATGGCAACAGGATGCATTGATTATTGCAAGGAAATTTGCTTTCTATTTTGCAACTTAATATTGTGATTCTGTCATATGTATGTACATATTTATATATTAATTGTAATTATTTAATAAAAAGTAACTAAAATAAATTTTTCTTTGTTCACCTAAGTAGGAATTGACTTAATTTTTTTTATTTATATTACTTGTTTTTAAAATTGATAAATAATATGCAGAGTGAATAGAATAGTGCAGTGATGGAAAAATACTTTTAACATCATTTGTGTGATTGATTGATGATTTATTAGCAGGGAACTCATAATCAACACAAGAATTACTGGTGCAGACCTCGTAATTTTAAACCATATTCAAACGACAAGGACTTAGTAGGAACTCCACTTTGCAAACTTTCACACCGTGATTATTGAGGACTTTGAGCCCCGGCATTGTATCAGTCCCCTTATACACTTTGAGTATGCTGAGGCACATTGACTCAAGCTCACGACTCGATACAAACAACATCGACCACGAGTTCAAGACCATGAGTCGGAGACCTAATGAGTGTTTATTAGCATTGTTCTCTAAAGAAACGCGAGGGCTATTGGCGATGGATGAATCTCATCATTTTGAGCCATGGTCAAGTGATGAAGATGACACCAGAGTTCGCACCTAGGTCTCCAAACTTCCGCACCATGTTAGCGTAAGAACTTGTTTCGACAAATTTAGCGTGCATCAGGCCTGCAACAGCGTGCATCACAGCAGATCTGGAGCGGCTCTCTAGGACCGAACAAACCGGACCCCTGCCCAGTGCGGCATTTAGATTAAATTTGAAAAATATTTTTTTTTGAAACAAATAATTTAATATATTTTCTGAAATAT
Source organism: Trichonephila clavata (assembly GCA_019973975.1). Taxonomy (NCBI): domain Eukaryota; kingdom Metazoa; phylum Arthropoda; class Arachnida; order Araneae; family Nephilidae; genus Trichonephila; species Trichonephila clavata. The sequence continues at coordinate 40,432 of BMAO01019753.1, read as the reverse complement.
TATTGTGGGTATGAATTTGGTATTTCACTCAACGTATCTTATTTCGTATACTAATATCCTTTTTCTTTTAAGTTGAAATGTGAAGGTTTTGAAATGGGAGTATATGTTGCCTCATGAAATTTGATATGTTTACTCATCTTTCACAAGAAACATTCTCTCCATCCCGGAGAGGGATCACAACGGACATCCCTTTCGCCTATACGATGTCCGGTGTCAGCTATCCAAAAGGGGACAGGAGTAACAAGAGGTTTTGGTTGATAGGGAGCAATAGGAGATGTTTTATTTCAGTCTTGAGTGTAGTTCTCTAAAAAAACAAAAGCTTGTGATCCCTACCACCAGTAAACTCTTTTTCGAAAAAATTGACCTGCTGAAACGGGCGATTCCTTCTCTTACATTCTTCACGTTTGAAATAGAAACAGCTAATTATATCCTCAATTTTGAATTATTGTGTATTTTTTAAGATTTATATATATATACTAGCTGTTACCCGCCCGCTTCATTGGGTATTTCATGACGTTTTATAAATTTTTGCTGGTTATATATATGAATAAATTATTGATATTTAAGTCCTCATTAAGAATTCGATTGTATTGAAAAACATACGCCCCTTACGCCCTATCAACGCCACTTGGGGGTCTGTTATCACGAAACGCATTTTGTGGCGTATCTCTATTCTATGAGAGGAATCTGCTTACCAAATTTCAAGACTGTGCAACTAATAGTTTAAAAATTGGAATAATTATTTATATCTCCCCTCCCCCGCAACACCCCTTGTGGGTCATTTTCCCCAAAAACCATTTTGTTGTGGATATTTACTCCATGAAAGAAACATGTCTACCAATTTTCAAGCAGGTTGGTCAAGTAGTTTAAAAACGAAAATATTTATCTATTACGCCCCTTAACTCCCCCCCCCCCGCAACGTCACTTGGGGTTATTTTCCCCAAAACCATCTTGTATCTGATCTCTACTCTATGAAAGGAATCTATTTATCAAATTTAAAGACTGTGCGTCTAATAGTTTAAAAATGCAAATAATTATCTATAACGCCCCTAGCCCCCGCAATGTCACTTGGGGGTTGATTTTCACCAAACTCATTTTGTAGCGGATCTCTACTCTATGAAAGGAACATGTCTACCAAATTTCAAGTCTGTAAGTTGAATAGTTCCGGAGATATCGTGATTAGTCAGTCAGTCAATCGCTTTTCTCCTTTATATATATAGATATAAATTGTTGATATCTAAGTCGTAATTCGATTGTATTAAAAATATACTTGTCGTCTCTTGATAAAAAAAGAAAGGGCAGAACTTCTTTAATTTGTATTTCTAAAATTTTCTAAAATTGAAGTATAGAATGATGTTTGCGCTTTCGTAACCCTATAACCAAGTGGATTCCCGCAAAACCAATTTTCGGTGGATCTCTACTCTGGAAAATGAACATGCAAGCCAAATTTCAAGTCTAAATCTAACAGGGGGAAAAAACGAAATTTTTACTATCCCCCCCCCCCCCTGTAATCCCGTTGAGAATCGTTTTCCAAAATAACCATTCTTAGCGGATTTCAATTCAACAAAAGAAAAAGGCAATCCAAATTCCATTATTATAGTCCTTGTAGTTCGCAAAAAGGATTTTTTTTGTCAATACGTCCCAGTAGCCGCTTGTTCCCCTAGAGTTGATTTCCTTCAAATTCCTACTCTACGAAAGAAATCTGCTTATCAAATTTCAAGACTGTACGTTTAATAGTTTAAAAATGGGGATAATTATCTTTAACGTCCCTTGAGCCCCCACAACGCCACTTGGGGATCTGTTTTCACAAAACCCATTTTGTAGGGGAACCATACTCTATGAAAGGAATCTGCTTACCAAATTTGAAGACTTTGCGTCTAATAAATTAAAAATGAAAAAAAATTACCTATAACGCCCCTTGAGTCCCCGCAACGCTATCTAGGGGTCGATTTTCACAAAACATGGATCTTTAATCCATGAAAGGCTTCTGATTATCATATTTCAAGAATATACGACCAGTAGTTTAAAAATGAAAATAATTATCGATAACGCCCCTTAAGCCCCGCAACGCCACTTAGGTTTCGATTTTCACGAAACCCATTTTGTAGCTTATTTCTACCTTATAAGAGGAATCCACTCACCAAATTTCAAGACTGTACGTCTTATAGTTTAAAAATTGGAATAATTATTTATATCTCCCCTTAACCCCCCCCCCCGCAACACCCCTTGGTGTTATTTTTCCAAAACCCATTTTGTAATGGATATTTACTCCATGAAAGAAACATGCCTACCAATTTTCAAGCTGGTAGGTCAAGTAGTTCAAAAATGAAAATATTTAACTATCACGCCCCTTAATCCCCCGCAACGCTACTTGGGGACTATTTTCCCAAAACCCATCTTGTAGCTGATATCTACTCTATGAAAGGAATATTTTTATCAAATATAAAGTCTTTGCGTCTCATAGCTTAAAAATGGAAATAATTATCTATAACGGCCCCTAAGCCCCCGCAACGCCACTTGGGGGTCAATTTTCACCGAACTCAATTTGCAGGGTATCTCTCTACTCTATAAAAGGAATCTGTTTACCTAATTTCAAGATTGTACGTCGAGTAGTTTAAAAATGGAAACAATTATTTATAACGCCCCTTAACTCCCCGTAACGCCCATTGCGGTTCGAATTTCTCAAAAAATCTGTTCTTAGCTGATCTCTACTCCATGAAAGGAACATGTTTACCAAATTTCAAGTCTGTAGGTTGAATAGTTCCGGAGATATCGTGATTAGTCAGTCAGTGAGTGAGTCGCTTTTCTCCTTTATATATATATATATATATATATATATATATATATATATATTCGAATGTAACCCTTATCACAAGGTTACCGTGGCTATGACCCTGACCTCGGATACTACTGCCAATCATTTGAGTGAATTTAATCGAAAATTACATTTTTACAATAATAATAAATAAAGTATTCCGAAATGAGTTCATAAAGTAGCGCGGAAAATATTTATATCAACAAAATTCGGATTAAATGTATAAATCTGAAGGCTGTGAAGAAATTCTCGTGGTCTAATCTCGTCGTTTCACAAATACCCTTTTTTCTATTCACACCCACGGAGTCATAAGTGCTCTAAATATGTCGGTGGTTGGTTATAAATATAGATTAAATACGCCTCTTTTATGTTTTGCGCATCATTGTTAGTTTTAATGGGTCCTACTAACTCTTGAAAACGTCGCCGTAAATCTTTCTCAATGTCTCGAATAACTCTTTCACAAAAGATTCGTTTTAGGATTTACGGTTGTTTCGTAAATTATTGCACGGAAAAAGATGACTACATTTCTTACTGGTAGTGTCCTTTTGCAATTATGATTCTGAACTGTGAAACTGATTTCTTCATACCGAAGGAAAATCCCCTCGCATTCACAGATAGCACCGTTATATTTTTATGATTCGTATATTATCCCTTTTATGCATTTCTGTGCATTAAATATTCATTTTAGTATGTTGTTGAAACATTTGGAAAAAAAAAATCAAATCAATGATAAATTTATCCAATGCATTTAGCACTTAGGTTCCCAACCTTTTTTGAATTAGCGCCCCCTTTTACAGTGAATATTTCTATACCACCCCCTCCCACTCTAGAGAAATAGGAGTGTGCATAATACATGATAAAAACTAGAGTTAAATTTAAAAAATATTCTATTTAATAGAATATATTTTTTAAATTAATTTTTTTCTAAATCCCTAACTTTTTTCTTTTTGAATTTGAAATAGCTATTGCCACAAATATATTTAAATGTGTAATATTATATATTTTAGTCGTAGATAGGATCTTGTTGGAATTGAAACGTTGCTGATATTAAAAGATTGGAATAAAATTTTTTATTTACTTGTTATAAAGACAGGCAGGGTTTTTGGTGATACGAAGTAATTGATGAGATAAACTATTGTTTTCAAAATAAATAAAAATGAACAGTTTCTGCTTTTTCAGAATCACACGTTATTCCTGGTTAACATATTTAATTATGTTTCTTGGATAACATACGTAATGAAATGTAGTGGATGAAACATATTTCCTACTGCTCACAAAGCCAACACGTGCACTACAGAAATTAAAATTGCACTATATCACTCAATTTAATGTAGGTCTGAATGTAATGTAATCTTTAAGGTTTTCATCCACTTCCCAAACTATCGAAATATGTGAATTTTCGTTCATGTAATATAAAAATGATTTAAATACATATAAGCAACATAAGTAAACAGTATTAAATTTTATTTTTGTTAGTACATAATCTGAATGTTTTTTAAGTCTTTTTTTCTATATTTATTTAATCTACCCAAACCCCTCCGCCATCCCAACGCCCCTAAATTTGCATCGGGTCTTTTACTGGCCCCCTGAAAGCCTCAAACGCCCACAAGGGGGTGCTATTGCCCACGTTGAGAACCTATGATTTAGCATTATAAATGTTTACATCGTCATTATTCAAAGAAGCGAAAAATAAAAAGATGAGTGAAAAAAAAATGAGTGCAATAAAAACATCTCTTTATTTTTCATTCTTATTTTCTATTATATATATAATTAGTTTTCACTAAATATATTAAATATAGAGTAATACGTTTAACGTGAAAACTCTTAAGACAAACATCGGTTAGCACAAAATGATACAACTATTCTGACGAACTACTATGTAATTTCATGCATTTTTTCCTCCTCAAAACACGATACGAAAATTTACTAAACACGAAAAGATTTCCCTTCTGGGTGTTGAAAATGAATCGACTCTTAAAGAAATGTTTGAGAAAGTTTCTGTATTATTGGAGTGTCCTGCTGTATCATTGGAAGAACCTACTGCAATAAATGATGATATTGAGTGTACAGCTTCAATTATGGTTGACAAAGGCCTTTTGGAATTTGTTTAAAACTCAAAAAATATCATTGAAATAGATTCCGACGGTGAAAAGAAAATGTAGGATGCAGCTCCTGTTCTCACGCCATCCAAAATGAGAAACATGAAAAGTATGTGCAGTTATTTAGACACATATTCTACTGGTGAAATGAATAACAAAATGGACGACACAGAACAATTTGTTGACAATTTGATACTGAAAAAGGCAATGCAAAGAAAACTATCAGATTATTTTCAAAAACTCAAAAAATATTTTGTTATTCAAAAAACGAAAATTTTGTATTAAATTTATTTAAGTTCTTGTGAATGTTTTTGTTTCTTTGATTTGTATTAAATGCATGCATGTATACATATCCATAAAATGTATCCCATAAACTTAATTTTGTTGAATTTTATACTTTTTTTTTGCAATATCCTTTAACATGAAATTCTTTTAACTCGAAAAATATTTCAATCCTCTTAGTTTCGTGTTAAACAATTTTCACTGTATAAGAACTGTTTTGTAGAATACGTGATGAAGTTTAATATGTTGTTGTTGTTGTGTTGTTTCTAATGCCACCTGTCTGACGGTGTCAGATTGAGGCCCACGAAATTCATCTTGGCAAGGGGCTAGGTGTACGCCTGTCGTTAGCTTTTTTAGCTTTGAGCAACGATTAGTTAGCACGACAACAACAGTTTAATATGTGATGACATTTAGTTAAATTGGATTCAATTAGCAAATTCAATTAAGGAATAATGTATTTCTCACATAAAAGTAAAATACTTATATTATTATAAATAATAATGATTATACAAATACAAATAAAAAGTATGTAATAAAACGATTTAATTTATTATATTTCTTTCATTTGTATTGAAATTTGTGTGCGTGAGCCAGCAGAGTCATTTAAAATATCAAATTTTTATCATTACTACATCAGCATTCCTAATTCGAATGTATCGTAGGGGTCCACTGAAGGTTTAAGAGAGATTACAAGAAAAATTGTTTTGGGGGCTCTATAACATTGATTGAGGTATTCATGATAAAGTATTATTAGCATATTGGAATCAATAAAATATCATCAAAAGAAAATACATTATATTTTCGTTGAGTAATCTAGAAATTTTCGGTTAGAAGATACCCGTATTTCCTGGAACTTTCTTTAGAGGTATGGAAAAAAAACCTTTTGTCCACAGAAAATCCTTAAAGGGATCATTATTTAAGCACTAATGTAGAAAAAGATTGTCGGTCAGAGGCAGTCGTTTCATTTTGCAGTCAGTAATCGAAATCATTAAGATGAAATTTTTTTTTGTATTATTATTCTAGAAATAAATATGTTCTCTAGAACATAATCATGATTGAAACAAAATAACTAAAAAATGAATCACATTAGCAGTTAAACATTAGTTCGAAATGAAAATGTGAGGAAAAAAATGTCAGCGCTTTTGATCTGTTAAGATATTAATACATTTAAAATCCGAAGTTAACCACGTTATTGTTTTAAAAAAGGAAACAGTTATTCAGATTTTCGCCATTTTTTTAGAATAAACATTTGTGACTACGTGAAGTGAAACTGTGACGGATCTATTCGAATCATTTTCCTACTAATCCTCTTGGGGAAACTTTGGGGCTAGCATTCATATTAATTCACAGCCTTTCAAGAAGAAACCATGATATTCAAATTAGTTTGACTATATAAAGTCTAGGTTTTGTAGATATAAGATAGAAGGACCTGGGGAGCTGTTACGGTGTTACATAAGTGTGAATATTGGAATATTTCATTCACAAGCATAGCTCGAGTTAAGGAAGTAATTGCTAAGGGATTAAATTATTACATTGAGGATTTAAGATACATGAAATTAGAATTAGTTATCGGTTCATTAGCGCTTGTTCTCCTTATCTAGTTCACGCAGTCGGGTTTACTTAGAGTTAGTTATTGAGATTAGATAACGCTTTATATATCACTCCTAGGTTTCCTTTTGTAGTTTCACTTGTGATTGCTTAAGTGTGTTTAAAGATAAATAAACTAATTGTTATTATGGAAGTTGCTGGTGATGCTTTGTTTCCCCCCACACCTTTAGACAGGCAAGATGGAGAGCGAGGGGTGCCGATTAGGCCAACACCCCCACAAAACGAACAGGCAACATGTATGCTTTCTCTCGTTAACAAGCATCATTAAAGTTTATTTGCTCTTTCATGATTTGTGGAATATCGTTTAATCATAAGCAAATATTTTGAACAAGCATAGCAGAAATTCAATGTCTTCCATCACAACTCAGCATTGTCCCCCAAACATGATTATCTTTTACAAATGTCACATGATAAGTACTACATTCGCCTTCGATAGTTTATCACGTAACACGAAGAAAAATTAGGAAAACGTTTACGTACCTCGGCATAAAATTCACACAAATAATTATTTTCAGCAACCTGCGAAAATGATCACGTGATTGAATGCTGTGTACAGTTCATTCGTCTCATCTGGAGAGTATTTAGTTTTTTTCAGTCTACGAAATTTTTTTTGCATTGTTAATCCTAATTCACGAATGATGTTCTTTCTGTGTTGTATACTTGTGCTTTTACTTAAACTTTTGGATCCAATGTATTAATTTAAAGACAGTAAAAAACTATACTTAACAGCATTTCATATAAGGTTACATTAATATTGCACTTAAGTAACAATAAATTATTGTGATGTGGTATCTCATAATTCAGAATTTTGATCAAATGAGAGAACAATGCTTGATCTGATAACTTGCTCATGTAATTTCCACACTGAAGCATGACGAGACTTTGAGACCCATTTAAGTCAAACTCTGAATTAGTTTATATTGCAGTAGAACGTCGTTTTTCCGAATCAATTGGGACCGGACACCGTTCGGATAACCGAAAACCGAATGCGATCCATGCAGTATATGAAACCGGACACTATACGAATATTGAAATTCATCCCATGCGGGAACCGTGCTTGAAGAAAAAGCAAAGTAGGGGCAAAATGTCGCAATTATACCTTGATTGTGGAAAATAATCGCCTACTTTTCACTTTACCATTTTACACCTTCGTTTTTTTCGCTGCAAGGTCTCTGATTCTCTTGAGCAGCAGTAGTTGAGTAGGACAGCACTCTGATTGTTGTTCTAACCACTCTATAGCTGTCTCTAACGCAGAAACGCGTCAGCATTTGACGGACCCTTGCTACTTTCATTGTTGCCTTCGTCTTCATCCGCTTCATCGTCGACAGGGCAGGATTCTTCTTGCACTTAAGTCCTGATTTGGTCATCATTTAGCATTTGAAATCCACAGTCTTCTGCAACACATGTCATCCAGGTTTCTACATCTTCATCGCATTCTTGAAATCCTGGGATCGATTGAACAATGTCGGTAATTTCCTCCCTGTGGTCGTCATTGATGTCTTTTTCGCCTTTTAATCGGCCTCACGCGAAACAATTGTTGAGAGCACTGCACTGTTCGAACACGTATCCGGACTTTGGTCCGGATATTAAACGTTCGGACAAACGACGTTCTACTGTATTTAGATCTACGATTTCTTGTAAAATCATGTTTTGAATGTATGGCACGAAAAACAAACGCAACGTGGTCCTCGATACTCTAGAGTGTAACTATTGGGCTACTGAAATTCTATTTTCATGATTATAAATCAGTACAATTTGTAATTGCTATTCCAATTTTTATTACATATATTTTGCCTTTTATGAAACTATTTATTCTATCTTCTACTGATTTTATTAAACTGCTACTATTCTACATAAAAATGTTTTTAAATTTGTCCGCCACACAGGACTAATAAATATGCCTCTTGCCTTTAAAAACTTACTTTAATTTTGCGTTTAAAAGATGTAGACAAATGCCAGCAGCTTCGTGCGGCGAGAACCTCTCCAGCAAGGGACAGTACATTCCACCCAGATTATATTACACAAACAAGTCGAAGCAAACAAATTGTTGCCATCGCGCAAAAGATAAATACAGTAGATGGCGTTGGTAAAAGACATGACAGTAAAACTATCTATTACACAGAAAATACATATGAAATACAAATTGCAAATAATAATAATAATTGAATACAGGTTAAGTATCGTACATAAATGAACATACACAGCACATTAATAATAAAAATACAGTTTGAATAATAACGAAAATACAACTTGAATAATAGATCGATACAATTCCATGCAAACAAAATTAACACTGAATAAGCTTAGTTTTCTCCAAGAGATATTCACGGTTTTACTTTCCTGGGAAAAGACTTGAAAACTATTAAGGTGACAAATTGTAAAAACTTAACAGGAACAGGACGGTTGGAATGGAATTATGAGGAAGGCTGGAGACCATCCCAGGGCTGAAGCTCTAGTGAAGATAAAAAAAGGAATCTTTTATACTTTTTAAAATTGTACAATGGATTTACTTATAATGTTACAAAATCCCCAAAGTTCAGAAGGGCAAGACCAAATCCACGATATTATGTCTCCGAAGAGAATCCAGAACTATTCATAGGTTGAAAATAAGAATATATTTGGAGAGCCTCATATAATCGAGAATATGATCAGGAAGATTTAGCTAAAATGCAACACTTGGTGCAAGCCGTAAAAAACTTGGTTGCGTTGGAGTAAGTCAAAGACCAAACATGTCCTCGGAAAAGTGAATCTAATTTGTTTGCCCCTGCTCACGACACTCAGAGACCAAGGAATCTCCAAGATGAGACTGGTGGTAAATTGATCCTAGTTACCCTATCTTTACATTTTATTTTGAAACAGTTTTATAAAAGTCAGAGAGGCTATGAGTAAATCAATGGTTCACACGTATCAATTTTAGGCAATGCTTCTTCAATCTCATTGCCCGCGATGTGAGCAAGGAATCCTCTGTACAGGAATCAAATGGAGTGATTATTCGCTTTAACTTATTTAAAATATCCGTTTTTGTTTGGCTTCGCTCTCCAGTTTTGGGTCAGTTAGATAAGGGTTGAGTGATTTTCAGCTGTCTGACAACATCCAGTATTTGTTCTTGTTGAGACGCAATAAGACTGAATTGGATCCCTCATCTATGGCTGTTAATTTGTAACGAAAAATGGAATGACAGTAGGAAATTCTGTTATGGATTTGTGAAGATTTAACAATCCTTATCTTCTTTGCATCTACCCATGTGAATCTGAAAAGCCTTCAAAGGGACAGTGCTAATTCGTCCTAGTCGTTTGACGTGTGCACTTTGGATCCGGTATAGCTAGTTCTAATAACTCTGCTCCAAACAGCCAAGGTCACCAGGGATATTCACTCACGCCGGAGATTGATGCAACGGGTCACATGATACCGTTCCTTAGAATTTGGTGGCCGCGGGTCAAGGTAACAGAATCGTGGCTGGTGTGTACTGCTGAAGACCCTCCGTGCAGTTTTCATACGTCGAGGCTCAAACGTTCTCCCGTTGGTGTGGTGTGGAGCTTCTATGACTGACTGGATTTCCTGAGAATGTAAAGAACAAAAAATTATTAACAGGTATTGCTAAAACTCTCCATTTACATAAAAAAAGTTTTAGTATCTTATTGTATAGGAATTATTTATTCCATATGTTTTTCATCTTTATACTACAATAATACAAACTTTAAACATTTTAAAAAACTTATTTTGAATTTCTATTATATTTAAGAAAAATATTGAAGCAAATGTGCAAGACAAGTTTAGACAACCTGAAAAAAGTTCTCAAAATTACACATTTTTTTTCAAAAGATTTTTATTTAAATTTGTATTACAAACAATTTTCTTTGTTTTTTGATAGTATTGTAAAAAAAAACTACTTTATACGATTTATTTACTTACAAATAGCAATAAAAAAAAGCAACTTAAATTATTTTTGTTTTATTTTTTTTATTACATTACTTTTTACCGGTTTAATGTTTTAGTTTTTAGTGAATACTGGATTTTTTAAAAATGTTTCATATTTTACCTTACTAGTCCCATAATCGCTTCATAGATGGCGATACTTTCCTGGGAGGTTGGCGTTCATGAATGTGGGCTCTCCGTACGGTGGAAAAATTAGTTTTATACTTAAATATGAAATTACTTTCTTTAAAGTTTCAGTTGTATTTTCTGAACGCATCCATATTTTTGTGGTTGTTTAAATATTATTTTTCAATTATTTCATCACAGAATTTCCAAATTTCGTTTGTTTTCTGCTAAAATCTTTACAGAGCTGTTGATTTATTTCCTCTTGAAAAATTAGAATGCCTTTCATTTAGAATTATTGGAATATCCTTATAGAATTATTGAAAAACAACATCAAGTCTCAAAGTATTAGTAATTATTATTGCAAGAATAAATAAGAAATCTATATATTTTATTACATTTCCCTTTCGAATGTGTTTCTAATTGTTCGTTCTCCAATTCCCATTTTTTTTACTTCACTGTAGTTTTCTTTACTTTTTCCACTGAAGTATAAAATTTGAAATAGTTTCAGTTGATCAGTTTTTATAAAATTAAAATATTTAAGAATTGGAGAAAAAGACTGGGTATTATAGTTATTTTACAACTCGAAAAAATATTTTCCTCTTTTTTATTTGAAAAATTTATTAGAACTATGTCTCTCATCTAATCAATGACGTAACGGAGAATATTAGGGCCAAAGGAAGATTCGCATGGAGAGTTATAGGGATAGAGGATAGGTGTATATTGAAGGTTATATTTAGTAAATATGTATGAAATCAAAATAAAATTCTTTATAGCATTAGTCTCAATATTTAATCGCCACATCTGGTATTCTGCTTGACTGTTTATTAATTTCCGTAACATAGCTACAAAAGGACTGTACTATATTCCAAAGAAGTAAAGGAGAAAACCAAATGTGTAGTCTTTGATTTATAATAAACTAGAAGGTATACCCGTTCTTCGCACGGGTGAATTAAAAAAAATATAACAATAGCAGAACAAAGATTTTCTAATTAAGTTAATTTTTTAAATATTTTGGATAATTTTATGCGAACTACAAATTAGATTCCAAGAAAAAAAAAACGGTTTTGTAAATAAAACAACTAAGTAAGTTAAATAGCTGAATTATCCTGTACTTTCCTGGCTCAACTGAAAAAAAAAAAATGCATGCGTGTATCAGTGTGAACGCGCGGTAGAAGTTAACTTCTTTGGCTTATATGTAATGAATTATATATAATTTTGTTTCATTTTGAAGTAATCTTATGTATAATTAACAAATTTATTATTATCATTATTGTTGAAAACTGTATTTAAAAAAATAATTAAGATGGAAAAGGTGTAAGTATAAGCAAAATTTTCATTTTCAATACATAATACTAGAAAAAATTTTATTGTATACATTTATAGAAAAGTATCATTATTATTATTCTATTTCCACACACACACATTATGCTTATGGGTGTTTCAGTACATACTTTTGTTATCAAAGGCTTGTGGTAACTAAAATAAGAAATGTAGGTTTTGCACTCAATATCATTTAAGAATCTCGAAACGTAAAACATGACAAATGAAGTCCCAATTTATTTTATTTGTTTTAACATTTAAAATTACCTTTTTTTAAAAAAAAATAAAGATTATCAGTCTTACTATATTTTTCAAAGGTAATATGCAGCCATTTCATTAAAAAACTGTCTCTATTTTATTTTTTTAACATTTAAAACTACATTTTTTTAAAAAAAATGAAAGATTATCAGTTTTATTATATTTTTCTTCGATAATATGCAGCTTTTTCATTAAAAAGAAAGGTTAACTATGTTTTGTCCATTATTTTACTCATGTGTGTAAAATATTTTTCAATTGTCTTAAGAAGTATTATGTAAATGAAAAAATGTATTAATGTCTTTATTTTTATATTAAATATAACACATAAAACTATCATAATAAACAAACATCAGCATAAAATCAAAATATCACCAGAAGTATAAAATGCAAAGAAAAAACAGAGATGTTTATTATTCAATTATATGTTAAACTCATGAATTTAGCATTATTGGAAATTTGATTTTGGATGAAAAGGTCTTAATCTCTTGTAGAATGAACTATATGTGTTAATTTTCTTGTATCAATATATAGGAAAATTGACAGATCGCATAACAGATCATTTGATTTATCTATCTCATAAATAACATTTGAAAGTTTGTTTACAATTGAAAAAGAAAATGGCTTTATTCGTGAAAAAAGACAGAAAAATAGAAATTTTCAAAATTACGAAATTCCATATCTTTTTTGAAACAATCTTACCGAATGCCGATTTTGTTTACAAGTAAAAAAGAGCCAAAATTGAAATAGCGTATGGCTCCAGAAATTCGTCTCAATGCGCATGCGCAACTTTCAAAAACTTAAAATTCCTCTGCAAAAAAAAAAAAAAAAAAAAAAAAAAAAAAAAAAAAAACCATACAGTGTGTTTGAGAATTTTTATTTTAAGTTTTCATTTTTTTTAAGGGCTTAATTTTTACATAAATTTTTGAAAAATCGCCTATCAATTGCAAACAACAGTAATTTTTTTATAAAAAATGTAACAAAAATACTGTTTTAATCAATTCTCGTAGAAAGTGTTTTAGACAAAAAACCAAAAACTTTTTTAGAATCCGTAATTTTTATGCAATTTTTTCAATCTTTACATTAATTACGGATAATAAATATCTACACACGGAAAAAAAGCTTCGTGCGATTATCTTAATAAATGACGAAGTTATTAAATGTTTAATTAAAATTTTGAATATTTTTTGAAAAGTCTTTAAAAAAAAGTTTTTGGCATTTTATTTTTTAAATGACTAGTTCTAAAATAGAAAGGCATGAACTTATTTAGTGTAGAATATCGTTTTAATAACACGAAAATAAATTCATACGCAACGATGTAGAAATCATTTTCGTAAAAACGCAGCAATTTGACTCATTTTAGTAAAAATCGTAAAAAATAAAAAATATCATCATTTTGTAAAAAAAAGAAAAATTATACCGTATTTTGGCGAAATAAATTATCTTTCCGATTCTGTTATTATTTTTTGTCTGATTTTAAAAATAAAAATTAGATGGCTGTTTTAAAATTGTCGAAAATGTCGAAACTTCGCTCCGCCGAAATGGAAAATACATCCTTACCTTACGTCATCGCGTAACGAAAATTTTTCCCTGCCGTGCCATAAGAAGTTAACTTCAAAAAGGTGGTTCAATAAAAATAAAAGAAATAACGAAATTTGAGAGAGAATAATGAAATACTTTCGTTTTAATTAATACTTGGCAGACAAACAAATATTTAAATCTGAAAAGTTTAATTACTTTAAAATACCATCTTCCCGCATGAAAAATTTGAAATGCCCAATTGCATACGGAAAGAAAATCCCGTGTCTTATTGAATTTTATTTCTATCAAATAGAATAAACATTCATTTATAAAATACTAGGTAATATCCCCTCCCCCGCGTCCGCTTAACGGTGTCCCCCCCCCCCAAATATACAACTGTTTTATACAAATTATACAACTGTTCATACTCTTGCTCAAATTGTAAAGCTGTAATTACATATATTATGTAGTTCTATTTATTTGTTCTTTTTTTCACAAAATTTGTTCTTGGTGCTCTTCTTCAGCAAAAATTCATCACTGAAGCTGCATCGTCAGACACTTCATTGGTATAAATCTCAAATTTTGATAAAACTAGAGGTTTTGCAGCTCACTGGAAATTTGAGTTTTTAGTTCCGATTGTTAATAAGTCTTCGTATGAGATAAGACCTTTCTTTCTCAAGCAACGATTCCAGTCCAGACAATCGTTGCGATATTTTTTTTGCAAAAGCTTGCAATAATGTATTATAGCAACCGTATTGGCGACATAATGTGAAATTAAGCACATGGTTTCAGTTCAGCGAGTACGGCACATGCGAAATCGCGGTTGTCAACTTAGCGAGTTATTTTTAACGTTGGCATTGTTGTGGTAAGAACGTAATAAATTTATTACAGCATCACGAAAAACCTTTTTATACATAGAGAGAAATATTTACTTACATAAAAACCCGTAACTATTAGATTAAGATTAAATGTTCAGACTCAGAATACAAATTCATAAAAATATTAAAAAGTCGGTAAAATAATTGATCAATTATAAAAGATATTTTAAATATATTTTTGTATTCTCATAAAATGATTTAAAAAAACAATCCATTTTAACGAAAATTAAAATATCAGATTAAAGATTGTGAAGCTAATTTTTTTATAGCAGTTGTTATGGACTTCAGAAAATGTGTTATATTATTTGGCTAGTCCTATTTTGTGTGTGTTTGAGGTGTGAAATAAAAACGTTAGCGAATATTCTCCATTTTCAGGCGTGAAAGAAATTTTGAAACATTTTTTCAAGTGAGTACGCAAGTTCATTTTGAATATCATTTCCAGTATTTTGAGCATTTAATTTTTTTTAAACCATTAGCAAGCTTATAGGATTTAAAAAAATAAATCTAACCGTACATTATAAAAATTAGTTTATAGATATCCATATTAAGCACATAAATTGCAAAACTAGATTGGGAATGGTTCCCTTATTTTGAGTAGCACATATACAAACACAATGCATTTATATGTTAATACTATTACCGTACAGTTTTCGGGAAGGGCTTTTAAGAAAATTCATGCACTCAGAACCACTGCCTCTCTATACACATGCTGAGAGTATAAATTTAATTTAAGACTCGCTTATATGGTTTCAATTCTATTCTTATATTTCGTAAAGTTACGTAAATTTTATTCGAATAAATTTTATTGGCTCTTTCAATTGAATCAGAGCAAGACGTTCTTATTTGAGACCAAAAAATAAAATAAAACAGAGTAAAATACACTGATAAAATTATATTCTCTTCCTACAAGCTCCTTAGCGGCTTAGAATTGGATATATTCCACCGAATAAAACTTCTATGGTTTTCAACAAAAGCTGCCAAATAAGAATTTCACCCCAAACCAAAAGTGCTCCATATTTGTGCGAGAAAATCAGAATCAATCTAGGTTACTGCTCTACCCTCCTTTTTACGCTTGTAAATATCTTGACACATCGTTTCCAGCAATTTTAGCTTTCTTTTATAAATTAGACCTTTTATATGACTTTTATAAAACTCGAATCTATCTACAAAAAGATTCGTTGAGTCTACGAAGAAAAAGATTCGTTGCCAGGTATCTTGTACTGAAACTTTCGAAGTTCAGAAGAAAACAAACCGTATTTTTGCTCCTTCTTTTTCTGTTGCTACTTTTTACAGTTGCGGAAAAAGATAAAAAGAGAAAAATTGGTTGAGAAAAACGGACAGCATTTTGATAGAGATGGTTTTGAATACATTGGCATGAATAACTCAGAAGTTTCTAAACTTCAGAAGAAAATACACTCTTCGAAGCTCTGGAAGGAAACAAAATAGAACCGGGCGTGATATCTAACGATTCTATTTCAGGTTCGCCATTGTAAGTTCCCGTTACTCTTTTCATATACTTTTTTTATTTTTATCTTATTCTTTTTTTAGCAGAAAAGTACGTTTGATAGTTACTATTTTCAAAAGAACGAGATGTGAACGTTTTTTGCAAGACTAAATCACATAGTTACATCAATAACAGGGTATGAAGAAGTACAGAAAATAACAATAACGAAATATTTCCAGATGTTTGATGAAAGTGTATGCTTAGCGCAACACTTTCAAAATTCAATAGGGAGAGAAATTTCTTCTTCATTTCTAGAAATATATTTTTCGCGTTCCATTTAATAGCTCATTTTCAACGTATGTGGTCTTTTATGTATTTATAATAATTATCAACCGTTACTCGCCGGCTTCACTGAGTATTTTAAGATGTTATTTTAATATAATTTAATATGCTGATTGTCCAGCATGAAATTTTCGAAAGTATTGAAATTTTTTTAAATACCCTCGTCTCTTGATTTAAAAGAGCTAGGACTTGAACTTCTAAAGCGAAAATTTGACGGAAGTAATCTTTAACGAACCCCCTCCCCTTCTCAGAGTCTATTTCTGCAAAACCCATTTTTAGTTCATCTGTACCAAACAAAATAAACATGCTTGTCAAAATTCTACAGCTCTAAGAGTTCAAAAACAGGAACTTTTATCTATTACACACACACAACATTTCTTAGGTTTTGATTTCTGCGAAATCTGTTTTTAACGGGTGTTTACTCAACAAAAGAAACATACTTGCCAAATTTAAAAAATTGGTAGGTCTTATAGTTCAAAGTCAAGCTTTTTCCGATAGTGAATTCGAACTTAATATCTAGAACTGTATCAGATCTACTTTCAATAAAATTGGCTGTTGAGGCATTATGTCGAAGAGATTATAATTTATTAACAGCTAATGCAACAATAAATTTCATGTTGCAGTCACTGAAAGAACAGCATAACATCACTATTTGAAGAATTATATATTGCACTGAAAAATCGCACAGAAGAAAGGCATACCGAAATAGAAAACGCCTTACGGTATTTACATAATTATAAAGATTTTAAAAATGAAAAGAAAAAAATAGACTAACCAAACCAAATTTGATCAACTATACAGCAAAATGTTTTACCCACAAACCTATCCACATTCATAAGAATTCGGTACAGTTATCGTAGATGATGATGATACTAATGTTGAGGGAAAAGGAATGGTCCCTTGAACAAAAACTAGAATTAGCGATAACTAAAAACATTTCAACAATCCAAATTACAGTACAGAGAAATCAGTTATATCCAAAAACATCGGACGATAAATCAATTTATTTGAAAATGGGAGATTTAGAGGTAAATCCTTGGGAAAAGTACACTGAAATGCCACTGAATTAGGAATAGCAAGGGCTATGTAAATTGTGTAGCACTGCGCATCATTTATGTGCGAGTGAGGGCGCTGTGGTAGCTGCATATATAGCGCGTACTGTGGTTGTTCCGAATTAGTTGTTGGAATTGCCAATATGGGTAAACTGCCTGATTTAGACGCCTTCGACCGCAGACAAATCGTAGGTGCGCGACGCATGGGCCATTCCATTTCCGAAGTCGTCAGACTGCTTGGACTTTCAAGGTCAACAGTGACAAGAGTATACCAAGAATACATGGATGGTGGACAAAATATTAGCGATCGGGCAAACTGCAAATGACAATTAGCCTTGACAGTGCGTGGTGAGAGGCGGCTCAAGCGTATTGTACGTAATCAGCGAAGCCAAACGTTATCTCAAATTACCACCCAGTTGAATGACGGTGCCAGTCGTACAGTCACTAAACACAAATTGTGCTACGCTCGCTTCGCCGTATGGGTTTGGGGAGCCGTCGACCTACGAGAGTACCATTACTCAATACTCGCCATCGGGCTGCACGTCTTGCCTGGACAAGAGAGCATACAGATTGGATTGTCGAAGACTGGAAACGAGTAGCATGGAGTCTCAATTCCGACAACTTAACACCAACGGGAGGCTGAGAATATGAAGTCAGGCTCACGAAGTCATGGATCCTGCATGCCAGGTTGGAACTGTACAAGGGCATGGTGGCTCACTCATGGTCTGGGGTGTTTTTTCGTGGCAATGTTTGGGATCTTTGGTGCATGTACCAACCTATTTTAATGCAGTTCGGTACGTAGAGTTGCTGGGCGATTGCCTCCATCCGTTTATGCTGTTCTGTAATCCGCACGGTAATGGAGTTTTCCAGCAGGACAACTGTACCTCTCACTACTGGCTGGTTGGATGAGCATTCTTCTGATTTTTCTGTCATAAATTGGCTAACTAGAAGCTCAAACTTAAATCCTATTGAGCACCTTTGAGATGTTTTGGAACAAGGTGTAAAAGGTCATTACACAACACCAACGAACTTTACTGAATTATGGACAATATTTGGTAACTCATTCTCGTGGAAAGAGTATCCAGAAACTTGTTAAATATATGCCTCGTCGTGTGGCAGCGTTATCAATGCTAGAGGAGGCCTAACTCATTACTAGGTGGGTATCCCTAATTCAGTGGCACTTCAGACTATATCGCGCATTGCTAATAATACCACCAATTAGCGTAGATGCCGAATGAGCATTTTCGATAGCTGGTAATTTTTGCACAAAATTACCTTCCAGGCTTAATGACAGTACAATTGTTGCGTTATGTTTTTTAAGATCACATTTCAAAAATTTGTAATAGTACTACAAACTGAATAGAGATATTTATCCTTTTTTGTGTTTTAAATAAATAAGATTTTCCCTTTTTTTGGTGATTCTTTATATACTGTTATAATTTATAAGTTACAAATTATTTTTTGTGATATTTACACTCTCTAATAAAACTGGCAAGTAAAACAAAGAAACACCTGTCTTTTTCTAAAATTTCTGCTACCGATATTAAAACCGTGGTATTCAGGTATTAAGTTCTAAGAAATATCAAATACCGGTACTAAACTTTTGGTCCGATGTTGCAATCCTTAGTAGTTACGTATTCGTTTCAATTCCTTCATTGCCAAATCGATATAAGATTTGATGTAACAAATCTTTTAAATTCATGGCGGCCATATTAGTTATGACAGAACAGTACTTCATCATTCAAATTAATCCTTCGTGTCACGACGCTGGTTAGGTGCAGAATTCATCTATCTGCAACAAAGAAAATTATTCCACAGTTCAATTTTGATAGATTACGCCAATAATATCTCAGCCAAAGTTTAAAGGATAGAAGTTTTGTCAATTTTTCTCTTCTATCAGAATTCAGTAGAAGTTTCGTTAAAATGAATTTTAGATCGACGAAATTTATATTTAAAAAATCTTGATTCGTTAAATAAAAATTGCTAAATTAGAGAGAGAAGAATCAGTTTTAAGGTATGTTAAAGAAAACGTGTTTGTGGGAGTCGACTTCATTTCACATTATTCGTTGTTTGGCGAAAGAAAGGGGGGGGGGGAAACGCGAACTGAAACGTGTGATAAAGGTAACGAGAAAGAAAGTTGACGATTTATTATTTTAGGCTAAATATCACGCAATTATTTTTTTGCTTTAATTCTGTGTTCTAACACTTTATTTATATTTTAATCCAAAATAATAAGAAAAAAAGAGCTTGAGAGAAACAAGTTTCAAAGGTATTTTTTAGTGAGTATGAAAATCAGAAAGAAAAAATGAAAAAGAATATTGTGACGTTACAATACCGGGGTACCGAATACCGGTATTTTGAGCCATTTGTATAATTTCGTAATACCGGTATTCGCAAGTTTGAATACTGGTTTTTCGGTATTTACCAGAAATTTTTAAAATAGTTTTCACTATACGTTCAGGGATCGCTAACCTAATAAAATAGTATACGTTTTTGTTCTTATGTTTCCCTTACGGCCGAAATTAATTATATTGTGAATATAAAGTTGCATCGTACAATCAAGAGAATTGATAAAATATGCGAATTATCCAAGGAGGGATCAAAATATCCTATTACAGCTCAGAGCGATACTGCACACGTGCAGGATTCATAGTCTGATATTCGTATCTCTGAAAACAATTTTTAGTGTGTAGAACGTGTGTAATACTTTGATATTTTTTAAATTGGGGAGTTTGTTATTCACAATGTGTATTTGCATATCATACTTGTATTTACATATCATCATGATTTTAAAAAAAATGAAAAAGCAGAAAAAGACTAACCAATTCTAATTTGATGAAGTTTATAGTAAATTTTCTTAACATTTTATATCCACAAACCTTAACCACATTCAGAAGGATTCGGTACAATTATCGAAAATGATTATGACACTAATGTCGATAGTGAAAAGGAATTGTCTCTTGAAAAAATATTAGAATTATCTATAAGTAAAAAAAAATTCAACAAACCAAAATACAATACAGAAATCAGCTATATCCAAAACCATCCGACGAGAAATCAATTTATTTGAAGATGAGAGGTTTAGAGGTAAACACTTGGAAAAAGTCTATCGCGTATTAATAACAATACTACCAATAAGCGTAGATGCCGAAAGAGAGTTTTCGACAGCTGGTAATTTGTGCACATAATTACGTTCCAGGCTTAATGACAGTACAATTAATGCATTGTGTTTTTTAAGATCACATTTCAAAAATTTGTAATAGTACCCCAGACTGAATAGTGATATTTACACTTTTTTAAGATTTAAATAAATAAGATGTTCCTTTACTGTTTTGTGATTCTTTATATACTGTTATAATTTAAAAAAAAAAAATTAATTTTTTCTGATATTTACATTCTCTAACAAAACTGGCAAGCAAAACAAAGAAACACCTGTATTTTCTTTTCCCCCCTGAAATTTCTACTACCGGTATTAAAACCGGTTCCCGGTATTAAGATCTAAAGAATACCGAATACCAGTATTGAACTTTTGGTCCGATATTGCAATCCCTAGTTACTATAAATATAATTAAATTTCTGGATCATTAGTATTTATTAGCAATAATGCTTTCAATTAGTATTAAACTAATTGCAAAGATAAATATAGTTTTATAGCTAACGATTTAAGTTTGAACTTTAAAGGAAGAGAGAGAGATTAGCAAAGTTTTGTTTCTTTATTTTCCATAAATTAATCAATAATTATCATTTGAAAAAAATTATGGGACTTAAAGACTTCTTAAGCGAGATTTAGGGGATGTTGAAAAGTGTGAGAGGGGTTTATAAGAATCTACCATCCAGTACAAAACTATGGTACTTAAGGATAAATTTGCATAACACATGTTTGAAAAATAAAACTATACAATTTTAACCTAATAATTATTGAGATCCATTTCCTCAAAAACTATGTTAGCACAAAATTTAATTTAATTAAAGTATCCGACTACTTGCGACAACAACAACAACAACAAAAAAAAATGGAGATACGGGGCTTTTAGATTTGTTTAGTACATTTTATGAAAAATATGCTAAAATTAAAAATAGAAAAAGAGATTATTATTACTAAAATGGAAAAAAATGGGTAAAAATGGAAAAAAAATAGCATAAACGCGGCCCATTCTGTATCAAAAGTTTATGAACAAATTTTCAATTCTGATGTGTTGCTATGTTATTCATTTTTGAAATGAATATTATAAGAGATATTTTAGGATAAGAGATATTTTAATTTTTACAAAAACTAGAGCACTTTATCTCAGTTATTATATGAAATTGTTTAAAATAACAGCGCTTATATTCACATAAGGGACTGTAAATTTTGTAATAAGATAGTGATAAGAATCTAAAGGTTAGAACACTTCTACTATTATAAAGAACATACACAAAAAATTTAAGTTTATTATTTTCAAAATTTTTTTAGCAATCGCTGGCCCCGTTTGAGTATTTAAAAAAACCACGTTTCGAGTATAACGCGTTTTAAAGTATGACATCTTGATTAAAGTAATGCCATTTGCTTTTTCTAAAACACTTGTAGTATTTGTTCTAGTGAACGGAAAATAATAAACTTGGTATTTTTATAAAGCTAACTAGCTGACTCGGCCCGGCGTTGTACGGGCGTTTACCGAGGGTATAACTTAATCCCCATGTTAATTTCCTCCTTTCTTTCTGACGCCAGAACTTTTGTGTGGGTGTGACGCGTACGATGTGAGTGTATGGCCCGTGAGTGCGTGTCATGGCTTTCTCGTTTAACATTTTCCCTTCTCTTCACAAAATCAGCACTTCCAATATTATTTCTCGAAATTACTTTTACTTCCTTGTTTCTTTCCTCTCCGCTTAGCCCGGTGTTGCACGGGCTTTTACCAGTGAATAACTTATATAATCCCCATGGGAATTTCCTGTTTCCCTCAGGACGATAGCACTTATGTGTGTGTATGCGCGATGTGAGTGATTTCTTTAACTATGACATTAAAACCTTTTTCGAAATTTGTTCTTGCGTTGGTGTGGTGTGGCACTTAGGAGAGGTGGGTAAAAGCTTAGGTGTTGTCCTCGTCACTTGACCATGGTTGAAAATTTCGAGGTCCGTCGCTAAAAACCGTCGAATAGGCGAACAGTGCGAATTTATAAATCACTCACTCACTTTTCAATTCTTTCGTTGCAATTTTTTAGTCTCCGGAAACGAAAATGTAGCTTTTTTTAAAAATAGTTGTATGTTGAAAAAAGACAGATAAGTAGAAATTTTTCAAATTAAAAAATTTTACTACTATTTTAAATCTTGAAGTAAAATTGTGAGGATATTTTGAAATGTTCGACACACGGGAAAAAAGTTTCATGCAATTATCTTTATAAAAGAAGAAATTTTTAAATGATTGTTTTAAGTATTTTGAGTGTTCTGTTAAAATTTGTTCAAAAAAGTTTTTTTGGCTTTTTATTTTTTAAATCACTGATTCTAAAAGTTTTAAAAATCATTTTTATTTAAACGTGACAATTTTGATTCATTTTAGAAAAAAATCATAAAATATGCAATCATAAAAAAAAAAGATAGTTTTCGGCATTTTATTTTTTTAATCACTGATTCTAAATTATCAATGAACTTTTTAAGAATCATTTTCATTTAAATTCATCTATATTTATTCATTTTAGAAGAAATCATAAAATACAAAGCAAAATTAATTATTTTATTCTAATATTGATTAAAAATATTCATTTAGCAATTAATTGTGACATGCCAATTTAGTGATTTTTGATATATTAATAACACGAAATTAATAATGAAGAATTTTTTATTTGAACATAGCTTTAATTTTTTTTCTAAAGAAATTATGCTTATTTAACTGAATAATTCAAATTTTTTTTTTTTCGAAATGGGCAAATTTTGCGTTTTTATTATAAAAATATATGTCAAAAAAAGATTTATACATTAGGCATTATTTTAAAGTAAACTATAAGTTTTATGAAAGAGAACAAAAAATTTGATACTGATAAATATTTTAAAAATGAGTCTCAGAAATGTATTGAATGCATTTTGTAATCTTAATCTAACATCTATAATGATTTAATTTTGAAAATTATCTATAGAAAAAATGACGAAAATTGAAGCAAAAATAACTTTTTCACTCGCATTTTTTTTTACTCGCCATATTTACTGATTTCCCTGGTTTAAGGCAGAACTTTTTAGTGTAACCCTTGAGTTATATGCGGTCGACGGTTAAACAGTTCAAAGGGCTTTGGCGCAAAACTATTTTTCGACTCCAAGATTTGGCTAACTGTTATAAATCACGTATTTTTTTATTTTTAGGGTATAATTTTTAAGTTAATGCTTTCAAACTTCACAAATTAATTGAAAAATAAAATACTTTTAAATAAAAAAGTTACAAAAAATACTGTTTAAATTATTTCTCGCAAAAACGGTTTTTTACGAAAATTACAAAATTTTTTTTAAATCCGTAATGCTTAAGCAATTTTTTCAATCTTTCTATATATTACGGATAATATTTTTTTACACACGGGAAAAACGTTTCGTGCAATAATTTTAATAAATGACGAAGTTATTCAATGTTGAGTAAAAATTTGGACTAATTTTTAAAAAATCGTAGAAAAAAGTTTTGGTCATTTTATTTTTCAAATAAATGGATCTAAAAGAGAAAGACTTGAAGTTAATTAGTGTAGAATATCGTTTTAATAATACGAAAACAAATTCATACGCAACAATTTAGAAATATTTTTCATAAAAACGCATCAGTTTCAACCATTTCTTAAAAAATTTGTAAAAAATAGAAAATATCATTAGTTTGCAAAAAAAATTATACCGTATTGTGGCGAAATAAATGATCTTTCCGATTCTGTAATTATTTTTTGTCTGATTTCAACAGTAAAATTTGGATGGCAATTTTAAGATGGTGGAAAACGTCGGATCACCGCTCGGCCGAAACGGAATGGAAGTTCTGCCAAGTAAACAACATGCAGGAGTAAAACAATTAGGCGTTTTAAGGTTTTTAATTAATATCTTTTCAACTAATTGCAATACCGGAATGAAAAATAGTTTACGTCCTATTCTCAGACCTACTGAATATACGCACAAAATTTCATAAGAATCGATCAAGTCCTTTCGGAGGAGTTTGGTTACAAATACTGTGACAGGAGAATTTTATATATTAGATAAGATGGCCTATAAAATAAATTATAAAACAAATTTGTCAATTTTTGGCAAAATTCACGATTTTAGGGTAGTCGGATACCTTAAGCCATCTTGTAATGAAACATATATAAACCAAACCAACAAGAATTTGGAAAACCACATAATATTATATACTACTTTAAAAAACATAACTTACTTAATCTGGAGGGAAATTAAGTGTAGTTTTCTTAGAAGACGATCTCAGCACCACTGTAGAATCCCGTTGGCTTTTTGTAGATGTTCTGCAGTGGTGTAATGTACACCCCGCAGTGCGGGGGGGGGGGGTCCCAGGGACTCTAGAGGCCCGTTTACATGGACGAAAATTGCCGGCAATATACCGGCATGAATCCTATTTCGACGCGTTTAAATGCGTCCCGGCAAAATCCAGGGTAGAAAAGGAGGTTTGATTTTTGTACCCGCAATGGAGCAGGGGATTTGAAGGTAAAATGCCGGAGCGTTTTCTAATTTTCCCATGATGCATTACGCTAGATTCATTTATTCCAAGATGGCTGTTGTTGTCGAATGAGTGCGTTGGTCAACTAAAGAAATACAGCTCAAAATACTATTTTGAATGCTGTAGCTAGTTTTATTTTAAATATTTGTTTGATTCAAATGCAGCTTAGTATTTTATTCCTAAATGTTGGTATAGCTAGAATGATTCTTGAAAATTGTGTATTGAACTATTTAATATTTTCTCAATGTGTATATTGTTATACGAAAATTTCTAAAGTTTTTGACTTAATGTATTATGTGTTGCTCTCTTTTAATTCTTCCTTACTTCAAGCATTAATAAAAAGCTTGATTAGTAACTTATAAAAAAAGTTAGAAAATTTATAATGTATACTTTCTTTGCCAATGTTTAAATTTTATATAATGAAACCTCTTTTTTTCTTTTCTCAAATTTCAGGATATTTTGTTTAAGTGTTATTTTTTAATAGTGCGTTGAAATTTGTTATGATGTTTAATTATTTAATTTGTGTGTTGTTTTTAAAATTTAACTGTGCTAGAAGCCTAAAAATGCTTGATTTTAAAATTTAATTGCTACATGAAAACGTCCCATACATGAAAATTCATTCATGAAAATGTTATGAACCCTCTGGTTCATCAAGGGGCAGGATGTTGTGAATTATATTGACCAGGTGGTCTGAGTCCTGTTTTTTCCCCACAGGAAATGTTAATTTCCTTCAAGTTATCAAAAACTTCTGGTATCAAATGTATCAACAAGCTAGTTATAGAAGTATTTTTAACTGGAAGCAAAATATTTTTTCCCCTAAAATAAAAGTATTAAAAACCTGATTTTATGAAATAAGAATTATTACTTTGCATGTATGTTTCCAATATTTTAATAAGATGATACATATACTTTAAGACATTAGTTTTTGAGATTAATCTGAAATTATTACAATATAATTCTTATGGATGTACACAATAAAGTTGCATTTTTTTGTTATTTTTCCTGATTTATCTTATTGAGTGTTTCCATATAAGTAAAAAAGTAGTACTATCTTTTTATTAAATAACTCCATAGGGGTGTATTGAAATTTTTTTTTTTACTTTGAAAATTGATTAAAATGTGATATAACCAATAAATAGAATTAACTGTTTTATATTCACATTCCCATAAATTTATGAGGATAAGAGCTTAAAAAGAAAATTTCTTTTTTCTAAAATCTTCAATTTTAATCCATTTAATTTTTGTTATTAAAGCGAATCATGATTTACTGAACCAAAAGATATCCTTTTACATACATATTGAATTGAATGGGCAAGTACAAAATAATTTTTTAAAAGTAGGCTAAATATTACTTTTTTTCTCCTCCAAAGGTTAAATATAATCCCTCAATTATGAAACATACTATGAACAAGTTCTTATGAAAATATTGTACATTGAGGAAAATACACACTTTCTTACAAACAAAAATTAATTTAGCTTTTTAATTAAAGTTGGTTAATATGAAAGTTTTTGATTAATAATTAGGAATTCTTCTGAGATTGAAATGAAATAGCTTTTAACATCATTTAAAGGTTTTGGGCATTTGAAATAATCTGACAACAAACAAACATTTGATATGTTTTATAGTCTGACTTCCTTTATAATTATTACCCTTCAAAAGGTTTGAACTTTTTAAAGAAATGTTTGTCTCCAACATTCAGAAAGAAAGAAATTTGACTTTTTTGTATAAATTAAGAAACATGTTTAAAGAAATAGGCTTTTTAATAAAATTATTTTATAGTAGATTGAATTAAATTGTTTTCACGAAAATTTCTCTTATACAGAAGCAGAAAATTCTTATTAGACAGTAGTTTTATTTAATAATCAAACTCATTTTAATATACATCATTTATTGACACTTAATTTTAACATTACATGAATGCACTATAAGTGAATAAAGCATTTCATGATATGGTATATAAATCAGACTCTGTGGATGTAACACTATACTATAAGGACAAATCGAGGATCTAACTGCAAATATTCAACGTGCATAATACCTTGTACAATTAGCACATCTCGATTTTTATCTTATTGATAATATCTAATAAATCTCTCTGGAAATCTTATGAATGGCTTTTTGAATTTATTTACAACAAAAAAGTATTAATTTTAAAAATATTTACAAATAGTATTAAATGTTATCAACCCAAACAAATAAAAGGATACAGCAAAAAAATTTAAAGAAAATCATCTCCTAAATCAAAGATTAAAAAGGTCAAATTATGCAGAATTTCTAAAATTTTCACTTTATATATACATATATAAATTATTGTTCAATAATTTTAACTTAGTAAAAATAAGGGAAATAATCTTTAAATTCAAAGGACAAGTAATTGTGTTGTCTGTTCTTTAAAGTTAATTAAATCTACAAGAAAAACAGCCAGCTATGTGAAATATACCCCACATAGGAACTAGAAAGAAAAAACAGGAGATTGCATTACGTTATCTACAAAACTTTTCGTGGTATTTTTTAGAAATCGTGTATGGTATGGGCCCAGATTAAATGAAATATCGCAAGAATTTTGAAATTTCAGATCTCTTGCAAACTGGCAAAGTTTTAAAATTCACTTCTATACAGTTGTTGTGATACAATCTATATAAGCCAGTAACAACCTCCGCACCATGGTGATCATTTTGGTGTAGTGGTTAAGTTACTCGGTTCCGGATCCAAAGGTCCCGGGTTCTGTCCTTAGGATAAAAACGCCCTATACGTCACAGTCAACTTTCTGAATTTATATAAAACAAATTTGAATACTGAAATCATGCAACTTATAGAAAAAAAGTTGAATAAAAGAAACATATAAAATGGCAATGTAACTATTTTTTATAAAATATCTCTATACACTTTTTTTTCATGTCCTAAAAATACAATAAACCTTCGTATAACAATTGTTCATAACTGTAAAGTTACATATTAAATACTAAAGCTTAAACCACCTTAATTTTCCTTACATTAATTTTTATTAATAAATCTTTACATTGCATATACTTATAACTGCATCACTACAATCTTTCCCTCTAAAATATACAAAGCATTATCTTTTGTTTTAACGGCAATATTTGATTTTTTTTACACTGAACATACCAACACTTAATGCATACCTATACTTCTACCTGTTACTGTATGTATAGTGTTAAATATACTTCAGTTCATCCAAATTTAAACTTATTTGGAGAAAAGCATTTACATGTTATTTCGTTATCACTGATATGCAATTAAAGTATCTTTTCGTATAATAAATTTATACTTTAAAAAAAATGGAAGATGAAACGACATCAGGAAAAAAGATTCAGAATTCTCGCTCTGAAAATTAACTTTTGAAAATATATTAATAAATTTAGACTAAACTAATTAAAATCATCATTATAATTCAACAAGTTACCGAAGTTTATCATTAATAAATTGTGCTCAATTCTAATGAAAATCACAATTTGTATTAATTGTAAACAAGATTCTTTTACCAGGGCAATCCTAAATTTTATGAAACTTCTCAGTTCCCCAAATTATACATGAGCAAAATATTAAATTAATTCAAATTTTCTCTAAGAAATGCTAACTTAGTACTCATACCATTCCAAAATTAGGATCATTTGTTTTTAAGTGCTGACTAATTTCGCCAAGCAAAAAGAAATCACGAATTTAAAAAAAAATAGATCACTATTATTGTTACTGTGATCAGGAACTGGTTCCACTATTGGCTGTATATCGTAGCATTTGGCAATTTTTTTATTTGAAGAAATTGTGTGGTCGATATTATACTATATGCAAGCGCCCAAAATTTGCCTTTTCAACATAAGTCACACAAAAACATCAGTAATTTTGGTCGATTAACCCCTTAATTTTGAAATAAACTCTCTGAAATTACCTTTTTTTACAGAATTTTTCATGAATGTAGATTATTGCAAACAATAATCATAGAATTGATCCAAATACATTTCTGGGTCAATATTTGTAACTAACTCAATGCAACAAATTTATTTTGGACTTAAATTTATTAGCAGGATAATATCAATATACATGAGCCTCTTAGACTTTAATACTTATGTCAAAATTAAAATCCAGAGTATTCTTATGCTCAATACATTTTAGATAGATTTCTTTAACACTATGTTAATGTTTCAGTAACATGTGTATAGTCTTTTTTGAAATTTATCATCAAAATTATTGAATTTTACATTTTGATAACCCTTGTGCAAATACCAATAAATGCATATTTGTTATCCATAGCAAAAAAAAAAAAAAAAAAAAAAAAAATTATACATCTGTGTGAGAAATTATACCAGTCGAATTTTGAAAAACAAATGTGCAAAGAAATCCTCACACGTACCACATAATAAATAGATACCACTTAAATATTTTTTTTTTTTTGTAAAAGAATTATGGATTCAAAAAAGACTTTTTATTTTGACCATGCACAAGAGAACAGGACTTTTATATTCAATATATGCACACAAATATATGTTCTACAATACACACATTTTAATTAAAAAATTTTAATGCCTTTATTTTTTACCACATTCAGAATTTAATTCTCAATAAATTATATCTTTGTACTAAAATGGTACTGCAAATATAGACTTTCAAAATGTTGCATAATTTATTACATATGGTAATTTTCATTTCTAATGTTTGAAAGTGGTATTTGATTCACACACACACACATCAGTTATAGACATTAATGAACTTGTAGTAAATTAAGATATTTTTCTTAACTTTATGTTTTTAGAACTTTTATGTTTTTTTTTACAAAAGCAGACAAAATAAGAATCTCACCACGGACGAAAAGTGCACCATGTGAAGAAATAAGAACGAAAACTAGGTTACTGCTCTACCTTACCCTTTAGGCTTGTAAATATCGTGACATGTCGTTTTCAGCAGCAGTTCACGTTGGAAGCCATTTTAGCTTTCTTTTATAAATTAGAACTTTTAAATGACGCCTGAAAAGAATGAATCTATCTATAAAAATATTTGTTGATAGGGTTTTTGAACCAAAACTTTCGAAGAGAGAGAGAGTTCAAAAAAAAAAATCATTATTTTCACTCCTATTTCTTTGCTTACTTTTTACAGTTGTGAAAAAAGGTAAAAAGAGAAAACTTTGTGGAGAGAAACGGACACCATTTTGATAGAGATGGTTTTGGTTACATTGCCCTGAATAACTTAGAAATTTCCAAACTTCAGAAAAAAATAAACTTTTTTTGAGCTCTGGAAGGGAGCAAAATAGAACCGCGTGGATATGTTAGTGATTCTATTTCAAGTTCGCCATTGGAAGTTTCCGTTACTCTCTTTTCATATTTATGTTTCACTCTTTTTTGGAAAAAAAATAAGTTTGATTGTTACTATTTTCAAAAGGTCGAGACGTATCCGTGTTTTGAAAGACTAAATCACATAGTTGCATAGGTAACAGAATATAGGGAAAAAAGATTCAGTTATTTATTTTCAAAAACAAAATATTTTCCAGATATTTGTTCAAAATGTGTGTGTGTGGGGGGGGGAATTCTTTACAGATGCTTCGAAATTTTCACTATTCAATAACAAAAACTTTTTCGCTACAGAAACATCTATCGCTCCGCTTAGCAACTCAATTTGAAACTATACTGCTTTTATCTCATCTATATATTTATAATAATAATTAATATTTACTATTTATGTTTTTGATTTTTTTCTACATTTGAGCCATAAAACAAAAAATGATAATAAGGACGTTAGAAATTAACTAAGTGGTTCTAACTTTTCGAACGCCTTGGCTCCTTTTTGGATATTAGCTTAACATCGTGAACCTCCAAGATTTTGAACACCCCTCCCAGACTCCCAACACATTGTTGAGAGATTTAAAGGTTTTTCAATAATCCTAAGACTGCTTCTGCTACATATACAGACTTTTTTTAAACTTTTCTATGTGTTCTACTGTATTTTTTGAAAATATTACTTTTAGTAATGGCTATGTAGTTGCTGATGTAAAAAGTAAAATGGGATAGATGGCGCTTTCAGTCATCTCAGAGTTGTTCTTCTGTTATTAGCCTGAAGAGTCAATCATGTAATGTTCCTTGTACTGTGTGTCTGTGCCTTCTGTGACGTCCAAGAAAATAACAAATGTTTAAAAAGGTGGAATCATCAACGAAATAAGATTACACAAATTGCATGGATATACTAAACCTATCCGATCCAATGGAATTAAGGCAAAGAATTCAGAAATAAAATAGTTACAAAGAATAAAATAACTAAATTAATACTCCTGATGGAAATATATGTCTTAGTTGAGTTGTTTCTTTGGGGGAAAATTTATGGATCTAGTCTAGAACGGCACATTTTTCAATTTTTCCACGAGGCCCTTCAGAATCTGTAAAAGAGGGGGAAATCTTAACATTAAACGAGAGACCTTCGCGGACCCCCTAGAAAGGAGCTGGGGATTAACGGGGTTTCACTGCAAAACAGTTTAAGAACCACTGATACATATGAAACTTGTCTAAAAAGTTTGCGACATTAGAACGGGAAAATATAATGCTTACATGAAGGAATTGGGCACCTAATCCCTCTGCATGGTACGCCTCGTACATCTCTTCACGAACCACTGTTTAAGAACAAGATATGTACGAAACCTGTCTAAACAAGTAAGTGACATTTGGACGGGAAAATATATTGCTTACATGAAGGAATTGGGTGCCTTATCCCCATGCATAGTAAGCCTCTTACACATCTTCCTGGACCACAGTCTTAGAATCACTGCATTTGCTCATTTTATGAGCATTTAAAAGAACTTAAATTATTTAAAATGCCACGAATCTTAATGCTTAAAATTATTTTATGCACAGTGCGAAACAGTTAAAATAACTAAACGCATCAGTCAATATCCCCAACTGACCAGTCAATACCACGGCCACTCAACACTGTGAGCAAATAAATGAACAGCCATTGTGATACAAGTGAGGGACAGTTATATTAATGTCGTGCTGCAAAGCAACGGGAGAGCTACTGGCGACGGATCTTGTAATTTTAAACTATAGACGAGTGACGAGTACGACACCTGAGCTGGAGCCCCACTCTCCAAACCTCCACACAACAACTAGGGAGGAGTTTGAGCCTCAACAAATTTATGTGCATCAGTCCCTCTACACCAGTGGACCCCAACCCCCGGGCCGTGGATCGGAGCCGATCCATGGATCAAACATCACTGGGACACACACGGAACATTGATTATTTCTATTTTGTATCAAATATTAGGAAAGTTACCAAAGAGCTACAGACCAACTTAAGATCCAGAGAACACATGTAACCTGCTATCAGAATCTATACACAAAGTATCGTATCACCCTTGGCGAACCTGCTCCACTAAACACATATCAAGACTTTTCCAACATCTACCTGAAGCAGAATACTGCCTAAATGATCATCATTTCCCGAAACATGCATCGTTGGATTCAGAACTGAGAAGTGCTGCTCTCCAAAGTATCCACGAACAATACCCTAGATCAGGGTTGAGCAAACTTTTTCAGTCGCGGGCCAAAAGAAAAAAAAATTTGGTGGGCCAAGATACATTTTTTAAAAATTTTAAAAACGATATACTAATGTTATAAGTTAAATATTTTAATGAGATTAATGAAATTGTGTGTGTAATTTCATTTTTAAGCTTTTGTCATAAATTTACCTTCTTAAAACTATTTTTCTTGTCTGGACATAAAAACATCACAAATTTGGAGCATGCATGCTCCAAATTTGTTTGTTAAACAATGCATGCAACTCCCTATCACAGAGATCTGTATTATTTTTAGCAATATTGTACGCTACAATGTAACTTGCTTGTGTAGCTGCTTCTTGGATACTGTTTAGCTTCTTGAAAAAAGCTTGTCGGCCTGATAATTTTTTACAAAGACTTTCTGCATTTTTTTTCCTTTCATATTGGGACATTGCTTCGTAGTTGGAATTCTTATGCTTAGATGTGAAATGACGGGAAATGTTATATTCTTTGAAAACTGCGACAGCTTCATTGCAGATGAAACACACATGTTTATCTTTTACTACTGTAAAAAAATATTTCCACGTCCATTCATCATTAAAATCATGGCACTCTGAAACTGCGAGCGGCGACTCTCTCAGCTGGCGAGTGGCGACTGAGTTCACTCGCCCGCGCCTCTCATTTAACCACGCTTTGCACACCGTATTATGCAACACGAAGTACGCGGCTAGTTCAGCTTCTTCTGTAGGATATGAATCGTTTATTATACTAAGTAAAATCCACTTTAAACTTCTCAACCGTCAAAACGTAATTGTAGCGGGCCATGTACTATCCATGTCGATAAACTCTCGGCGGGCCATATTAAATACTTTCGCGGGCCGGAGTTGGCCCGTGGGTCGTACTTTGCCCATCACTGCCCTAGATCGTCTTGGTTTCATATATATACAGATGGCTCCTCCGTGCCGGGAACAGGTGAAACGGGTGCTGCCTACTATTGTCAAGAATTTTAGGATTACTCTGCCATAGGAGCCCCTTTTAGTAATTATGATGGTGAGGGGGCTGCCATACATTCTGCAGCATATCAGTTTGAAAACTGTAATAACCCTGTGAAAGCGGTCTTTCTGGTCGGTTCCCAAGCTGCCATTTGAAACCTCTCCCGTAACTCTCAAACAGATTGTAAGAGAACTATTGATTGCCAGAAAAAATTGAACTATTTGTTGGGCTTTTGGTGGACTCTTAAAGTTCCAATGGATTCCGAGTCATGTTAACATAAGTGGTAGCGAAATGGCTGCCAGGTTAGCAAAGCAGGGGACAGCTCTCCCCCAGCCCAAACAACCCAGCACGCTCCATTCTGCCAAGTCCCAGATAAAATCAGCAGTTGAAAGATGGAGTTGTCAGCGGCTGCAGAGGCTCTCTTTGGGCAAGAATCGGGAAGCCTCGTTTCCAGAGGCCCCCTCGATCCCTACCCCGTGCAGTTAGTGTAGCAGCTTTTAGGATGAGGACAGGACACGATTATCTTGCCGCACACCTTCACCGCATCTATGTCCTACTATCACCAGAGTGCCAGCTTTGTAAATACGGTTCTATGAACGCTGAACACCAAAGGACTTGCTCAGCTCTAGACCACAGTAAAAACTACCAAGACAGTATTTTCAAGGAGGCCCATCTCTACTGGCCAGCGCGTCACCTAATGACCCAACAGCCAAGGGTGGGCGTTGGCTAAGAAGATTTCTATTTTGCTTACTGTGGTGTATTTCTCTGGAGTTTGTGCAGTTTTATGGAAATCACTTTATATTCCATGTTAAATGTTTAGATTCATTTTTAGTATAACTGTATTTTTTATCCTGAGAGCATGTTTAAATACAATTTAATAATAATGAATAAATCAAAGTGGACCAAAATACCCCGCCCCCCTCAGAGGGCTGCGAGAAAATCATCAAATGTTAACCGTTCCGCAGCGATAAAAAGGTTAGGCAGCCCTGCTGCACACGGTAGTATTTAGTGGCACTATGCTTGAACTCCTGGCATGCCAACCACGAGTTCGTGACCATAATCACGAGGCTATTGCGGCCGCACACATTTTACGAGAAAGTTAATGAAAGGAAATGAATCTATGCTGTTAAAATGCTGCGTGAAGGTCAGATCTTCTTGAAGACAGCACTGCCTGGGGCAAGCAGTAGTTTAAGAGAGGAGGGAGCGTGTCACAGAAACTTAGGATTATTCGTTTCTCTGTAGAAAGTGTGTTATAAACAGAAAGATCGTTTGCAGGAATTCCTCTATAATGCTGATTAAGTAAAAGGACTTTAACGAGACGAATTCGGTCACCAAATGTCGACAAAAATTTATACCTCTAGACGCATACAGAAAATATAAGGATCATTATTTGACGCAATGATTTAAGAGGGTTCACCCATGTAACGGCCTGTTTTTAAGCATTCATAGAGAATATTTTTTGAGGACCAGTCAAAAGATAGAACTTTTTTTTATCATTTATTTATATGTATTTTAAGAGTATGTATAAATGTTTAGCCAAAAATATCCGATAGAACGTGAGTTATAGCGCTCTGAACACACCCGCTTCGAAAAAAATGGACGCTCACTTCCTCCATGATTCCGGCTGATTGGCGTATCTGAAATAAAAAAATTAAGGGCGTTTTAATCTATAAACTTAAATGCACAGAATAAACTATATAATCAATTGAAAACATCCAAAATTGGATTTTTGATAGACCACTGAAGAAAAATTTTCAAAATCATGTTTTTTTATGTGTTTGTTATAAAAAATAGAAATATTTTGAATTTTGGAATGATCGTACTCCATTTGGTGCGTATATATGTACTGAGTCTAACCTATAAATTTGAAGCTATTCGGTCAAACCGTTCTTGAGATATGATGGAGGAAAGTTAGAAAAACACAGTTTTAAGACAAACGCGTTTTAAGTTTCAAGTCCGATTAAAACAATGAAAATCTTAACTTACCCTCAATCGGCGATGCCTGGTGGAGAAGACTAAAACAAGTTAGACGAAATATTCAATAACTATAGATATTTCCCCTTTTAAACATCTACAAACTTGTCTACATTTGCATGAACGTATGTATATTTGCATAGAAGGGTCAATGGTATCAAGCCAAAAGTACACAATAGGCACTCCAACTCAACACTCCGAACAGCTGCTCTTCTAACACTTGCTTCTTTATAACAACTTCGATTTTTTTAAAAAAAATCACTTTACCACCGTATGTATCTCAGGCTTGTTGAGAAAGCATTATATGAAAAAGCTTTTGGTGATGAAATGAAACTATGAAATATGTTATGAAATTGGATGAGCCCCCTTAAGGTATCCGACTACCCTAAAACTGTGAATTTTGCCAAAAATTGACAAATTTTTTTATGATTTTATTTTATAGGCCATCTTATTAGCTTTATAAAAATTACCAAGTTTATCATTTTACGTTTACTAGAACAAAAACTACAAGTGTTTTAGTAAAAGCAGATGCCATTACTTTAAGTGAGATGTCATATACTTTAAAACGCGTTTTACTCGAAATGTGATTTTTTGAAAATAATCAAACGGGGTCAGCGATTGCTAAAAAAGTTTTGAACATAATTAACTGAAATTTTTTCTGTAAGTTCTCAAAAATAGTAGAATTGTTTTAACTTTCAGATTTATCAATCACTGTTTTATTACAAAACTTACAGTCCCTTATGCGAATATAATCACTGTCTTTTTAATCATTTTCATATAGTAACCGAGATGAAGTGCTCTAGTTTTTGTAAAAAAGAAAATATTTCTTATCCTGAGGTCATTTCAAAATTGAATAATATAGCAACACATTAGAGTAGATTGAAAAAATTGAAAATTTGTTCATAAACCTTTGGTGCAGAATGGGCCACGTTTATGCTATTTTTTGTCAATTTTTACCTATTCTTTCCCATTTTAGTAATAATAATTTCTTTTTCTCTTCTTAATTTTAGCACATTCTTCTTAAAATGCTCTAAACAAATCTAAGAGTAACAAAAAAATCCCTATATTTCCTTTTTTTTTAAAAAAAAAAGTCGTCGCAACCAGTCGGATACCTTAAGAAGCTCCCAGAATATTCTTTCCTGGTCTGTTTAAAAACGAAGGAAAAAGCAACACAAAAGAAAAATTTTTTTAGAGCAGTTACAAAAAAATCTACTGTGTGTACTGTAATAAATTTAGATTTTTTTCGAAAGAACCTGCTTTTTACTTGTGGATCTTTCCAACATTTAAAAAAAAATCGCTGAACCAATTTACAGTATAATTACACAATCACAGCTTCAAAACTAATAAAACTGAAAAATACTTTCCACATCAAAATGTAGCAAAGCATTCACTTAACTCTAATCCTTCTTTGTCAAATTGATATGAGAGTTGTGTGATGCAAGAAATCTTTTAAATTCTTGGCGGCCATATTAGTTATGACAGAACAAGTACTTCATCATTCAAATTAATCCTTCATGTCACGACGCTAGTTAGGCGCAGAATTCATCTAACTGCAACAAAGAAAATTATTCCACAGTTCAATTTTGATAGATTACGCCAATAATCTCTCAGTCAAAGTTTAAAGGATAGGAGTTTTGCAGGATTTTTCTTTTCTGTCAGAAATCGGTAGAATTTTCATCAAAACCAATTTTAGTTCGACGAAACCTATATTTTAAAAAAGTCTAGTTTCGTTAAAAAAAAAAACTGGTAAATTAGAGAGAAAAGAATCCCAGTTTTAAAGTATGTTTAAAGAAAACGTGCTTCGGAGTCGACCTCATTTCACATTAATCGTTGGTTGGCGAAAGAAAGAAAAAAAAATGAACTGAAATGTGTGGTTAAGAGGAACGAGAAAGAAAGAAATTGACGAATAATTAGTTTAGGCTTAATATCACACAATTAATTTTGCCAATTCTGTATTCTAACACTTTATATATATATATATATATATATATATATATATATATATATTAGTCCAAAATAAGAAGAAAAAAAGATCTTGAAAGAAATAAGTATGAGAAAATGGACAGCAATATAAAAATGAATAAAGTTTTTGCTGTAAACATAATGAATTTACTGAATCGTTAGAATTCAGTAGTAATTATGTTCACAATTAGTAGTAACTTACCTGAATAGTAGCTATAGTTTTTCTTAGCAGACGGATTTAAGCTTGAAACTTTTTAAGGAAGATTAGCAAAACTTTGTCTCTTTATTTTCCATGCATTGATCAAGAGTTAGCATTTAAAAACCTTTTAACCCTTTATCTACCGCATTATAATTTATTGAAATTTTTTTTTTGAGTCACTACATTAAAAATTAAGGGATATACATCAATAAAATCCCTAACTTCGGAAAATTTAATCCCTTAGAATTTATTAATCAAATTGGTACTTTAAAGTACGGTATGTATATGAAGGTTTAAAATATTCTCATGATACAAAATGACCGTTTGACTTTTTTAACGGAGTTTTAACTCTTAAGGCAATATGGTACCCTAAAAATCATTAAACTGTCGAAAAAATTTTTATTCGCTTATTTGATACCTCGAATCTTTATAAATATGCCTGCAAAATTTCAAAGCTTTACCTGAATTTTTCATCAAGTTATGGAGCAATATTTGATGCTGGATAGCAACTACCACGCCCACATTTCAAATTATCTGCTAGAAAAGAGCCTGATAAAAAATGAATTATTTTATCCACCCCGCGTAAATGATGCTGTCATTATATATGCAGTAACAAATCATTTCAAGAAAGAATTGGACAATTCATGCAAAAATTCTAGTTTGTGAATTGTTTATTGGGAAGAGCAAATGGATTTGGTCATGATTTAAAAGTTTTGCGGGATTTTTATGATATTATTATGAATGAAATTAAAAGTTAAAAACGGATTCTCCCAAAGCACAAATACTAAATTTCATTTTGATAACTCAGATAATTAAAAAAATAATTCGCAAGAATAGAAAAATTCTCTCAAATTTTTACATATTTGCTTTTGGTGATATATATATATATATATATATCATGTGTGTGAAATTCAATACTTTTATTATTAAAATATTTTAAGATATTTATTTAAACAAATGCACATATGCAGTTCTTAGATTTTGATATATTTTACCAATAATAAGACAAAGTTTTGTGAAATATTGATATTTCATTCGTTTTCTTCTATATATTCATTATGGCAATAAACTGTTCAATTGTTCTACATTTGTGAAATTTTTTTATGGTAAGCAGTTTTAAATAAGCTAATTAACATTTCATAAAAGTCTCAGACAATTCGAAGAATATTATATCTTGCTATTCAGGAATGAAAACTTCAAACTCATATTTCTCCATGTTGAATTTTTGTACACATACTATCATTCAAAACCCTAAGGCTTTTTTGATAATTGAAATATGGGTTTGAAATTTTTATACGTGTTCTGAAATTATGTTTTGTAAAATTGTGCATGAAATTAGCTCTAACATGTTTAGTGATTTTTATAAAAAAATTCAAAATCAAAATTAATATTTTTTTTGAGAATTTTTGGAAGTTTAACTATAAAAAAATAATAAAAAATTAATGAGCAGCAGTAGAAAAAAATCCATGCACAGTTTTATGAAATATATTATAAGGTACTTGGAAAAAAATCTTTGAAAGAAAAGAGACATATTTAAAAAAGCCTTAGGAATTTAAAAAATGTTTAAGAGTTCAAAAAATTTAAATTAAAAATTTTTTGTATGTGTAACAGTTCCCATAACTTTGACTGAACTGCTAGCGCCACCTGCGGCGCCGCGTGAACTTTATAACTTTATTAGTTAGTACTATGTAGTTCGTAGCCAATACAACATGTAGTAGTTCTTCCTCTTTTTCATTTGTGCTCGTCTGTCAATTAAGTGTTAAGTGTATTTTGTGTACTTTCCTGTGATGTCTTCTCAGCTGTGTGAACCCTAAAAATAAAGGTTTTCTAATAAACCTAAACGAGATGTGACATTATTATTGCAAAACCACCCCATGCATAATCATTTAGCGATGGGGAAACGTCACAAATCTGGCGCCCAGCTGAGCAAAAGGATACCATATTTGGATAAGTACTATTTTCACTTTTGATTTCTAAGATCACCTTGATCCTATTGAATTAAATTCATCAAAAAAAAAAAAAAAATAACGATTCCTTGAATCGTTATTGTCTTAAAGACAATATTGTTTTGAAACCATTCATATATGATTCATCTCGAATCAAAAGTAGATTTGTTAAAAGTAAACAATTCTGTATCTTCTAAATAGAATTTTACTTCAATGATTCATCTCGAATCGAAAGTTGTCTTTATTTTGAATGTTAAAGAGTTCTACATAGAATTGTGCTTCAATGATTCATCTCGAATCGAAAGTAATTAACATTTTCAAAGTAAATGTTCTTTATTTGTTAACATAATTGTAATTTTAACGATTCATCTCGAATCAAAAGGAAATTTCATCTTGAAGTTTAATTATTCTTAAATTTTAAACTGTCAAGGTGACAAAATATATTTGTTTTGAAAAATTGTTCTTTTATTTTAATTAGAACTATACTTAAATAATAGAAAAACTTTTCTTATCTACATATATTCGCATATTTGTATGTTTTATGTGT
>BMAO01019752.1:0-13430 GCA_019973975.1 Trichonephila clavata | reverse complement strand
TTTGTCTTGCTTCATTTTAAATAATATTTAATATACCTTATAATGTAAGGAGATTGAAATTATCTTATTACATTTGAATTATAGCATTAGAGAATAACTGATTATTCATAAAAATTCTCTCTCTATTATATTTCTATTTATAAAAATTTTACTTAAATTATAATGTGAGAAGTAAATTCGCCTGTACTTATAACCTCATACATCCTACCTTTTATTGTTACCTTCAAAATTTACTTAGATATTCGCATAATTTATTAACACATTATTTACTTAATTTGTTTTACTAAAAGAGAATGTGAATTAAACTGATTTTTAATTTTTAACGATATTTTTTAAATTTTATAACTACATCTTTAAATGCATTTTTATTAGATTTTGTATACACACAGTGTAAGTGATTTTACTATTTATAAATTTTTTCATAATTCCTTAATGCATTGCATGACTTGTCATAGATAACAGGTGGTGCCATACTAAAGACTACTTCGAAGCATAATAAAAATTTAAATTACAAAAATAATATTATTAAATCTCTTACTCTTTTCTATATTAATTATTCAAGTAAAAAAAATTTGATAGTTACCTCGATCAACTGCGTCAAATCAACAGACGTCGCCAAATGCCGCGATATACAGCCAAATGAGGAAACCGTTCTGGTTCACGTTCGCGCGAACACAATAATTTTAACAATGACAGCATTTGACAACAGATTTTAAAATGGTGAAGTCTTTACATTTGAAGTAATTGGTCAACGGTTTAATAAGGGCCCGAAATTTTCATGTATTACTGATTTGAGTTCCTTGTAATGATGTTGAAAAAGGCTTCATTTGCAATTCTATTAGGTGAATATTTATAATATTTAATTTGAAT
Organism: Trichonephila clavata; assembly: GCA_019973975.1. Lineage (NCBI taxonomy): Eukaryota > Metazoa > Arthropoda > Arachnida > Araneae > Nephilidae > Trichonephila > Trichonephila clavata. The sequence continues at coordinate 12,560 of BMAO01019752.1, read as the reverse complement.
AGGTGGACTTTCCATCGCTGTACCGGGAGAGGTTGCTGGTTACCAACATATTCACGATCGCTTTGGTTCCCTTCCGTGGAAACAATTATTTTTACCCTCAATCAAGATGTGTAGAGAAGGTATAAAAGTAAATGCTCATCTCGCCAAAGCCTTAGAAAGAAAAAAGCCTTTTATCATGCAGTATGAAGGTATTAGGTATGAATGAATTTAATCTGTACAAATTTACTCAGGTTGTTTCAACTAAAAACTATATATTAGATATTTTTTTGTTATTTATCAATATCGCACTTAGAGCAATTTCCCAAGGAACTTTGAACTGCAATTTAAAAGTATATATTTATCATGGCCATTCACAAGTAGAATAACTCTATCCGTGATAATAAATTTGAGAGCAGGCGCGGGGGTCACAGAGTCACCCCAGGCTCCCGAAATCGTTAATTCTGGGAAAACTGTTTATTTTTGTTACCAATGACCTTGAAAATATCCTCCTATATGACATTTTTCATGGGAACTAAAATGTATTTTTAACATATTTCCCTCTTTTTGGGGAGTGGCATACGTTTTCTTAGAATCTTAAGATACCGGGTGGTTATAATTAAAGTTACACTATTCAGAGGCCTGTAGAACATGTTCTGTTTATCGGATTTTGATGCAACTTGGAATGTATGCTATATGGACCATGGGGAAAAGATTTATGCAATAAAAAAATTAGTACAAATTTTGATCACCCCAGGGGGCTTTTATCGAACATTCCATACTCAAATCCGTAAAACCTCTATATAAACTTACGGTCATAGCCAAAGAATCATTCAGCGTGCGTTTGTCATCGTTAATCATGCCTTTACCAAAACAAAACAAAAAAGATCGAGCTTTACTGGTAAAACTGTTTTATTAGAACGACAGCAACCACTTAACTACTCTGCGTGAATATCGTCATTTAAAGGATCTTCAAAAGACCCCATATCGAGCATTGATTTGAGGAAGATGATCATGAAATTTGAAGAGACTGGAGATTTGGATGTGCTGTCCGGAAGAGGACGGAAACCGGTTGGGACTGAAACTGTCGTAGAAGTCGCTACTGCTGTGATTGAAAGAGCCTCCAATTCCATCTACTCTTCAGCAAGTGGCCACGCGAGTTGAAGATGATCACGCTTATTTTGTGATCTTGAGGTTTCAACATTTGCATCATAGGGATCTTATACGGATACCATTTTAAAATGTATGGCCGAATTTTTCATACTGTCAACCACGGAATCTCCAACTCACGTAACTTTGATTGACCATTTTCTGAAGAATAGATGGAACTGGGGTCTCTTTCAACCACAGCAGTAGCGACTTCTTCGACCCTTTCAGTCCCAACCGGTTTCCATCCTCTTCCGGGCAGCACACCTAACTCTCACGTCACTTCAAATTTCATGATCATCTTCCTCAAATCAATCCTCGATATGGAGCCTTTCGCATATCCTTTAAACGACGATATTCTCGCTGAGCAACTAAGTTTTTGCTGCCGTTCTGATAAAACAGTTTTACCAGTAAAGCTCGATCTCTTTTTGTAAGGACATGAATAACGAGGAAAAACGCACGCTGAATGATTCTCTGGCTATGACTGCAAGTTTATATAGAGGTTTTACGGATTTTCATAATTAATATTCGATAAAAGCCACCTGGTAGTCAAAATTTGTACTAATTATTTTATTGCAGGAATCTTTTTCCCGTGGCCCAAATAGCATATATTCCAAGTTTCATCAAAATCCGATAAGCAGAACAGGTCCTACAGACCTCTGAATAGTGTAACTTTAATTATAACTACCCGGTACTTGTAGTGAGTGAGAGTTCCCCGCGCGACCACTTTTGTTTCAGAATATTTTCTATGAACGAACTACATTTCCCCTGTTAACAACTTAGTGGCTTTTATTACTGTGTTGTACGACAAGATCTGGTTTAGAGTTCACAGGGCTTCCATTTCCAAAAGTTTGAATGAAAAATGAGTTACAATGAAAGTCTATACTGTTCGAGTCCCGTTCATTTCTCCACATAGAAGATCAAATTTAACATGAAGTAGAAAACATCAGCATTGAAGTAAGGATCAGTGGAAAACCATTCTAGTGAGTTCATATTCAGTTTGCAAGGGATGAATTAAGTCATCCCTTAGTGTTGGAGGGTCGGAAGGAAGATTAGCCATAGTCCATATATCTTCGATTTATTCTTAGTTATGACAAACAACACAAATTCTATTAACCAAAGTTAAGAGATGCATCTAAATACCAAATATGCAAAACAATAGCGAGGCAGACGAGATACGAGAAGACTTTAAATAATCAGATCACTTACGTCTAGGCAATATTTTCTAACTCTTAGCGACCTAATCTAATTTGATTCCTAGTTGACAAATCGTCAACTTTAATATTACATCTACGAAGTATCCACACCTCACTTCACGTTTAATCAATCACTGCTAGAGCCGTGTAGCAGTCTAACACACACACGCGCCTCTCTATTTAACTCGAAGTTTAATCTTTATATACAAGCCATAATTTACATACTCAAATATTCTTCTTCGAAAGAAGGCTTTCAATAGATTAAATTTTAAATATCATTTTTCCCCAAGAGGACTGTTAGTCAGAAGAATCCGGATAGACCCGTAACTAGTTTGATCATTAATTCTTGACGTACATCCGTTACATGTTCTCCAACATCCGAGAAAGAGATTGGCATGGTAGCGGAATGATAGTCCGAGCTGGCATCAAATTGTATAAAAGCACATTTGACAAAGTCTCTATTATTGCTGTGAAGTAGAGTTTATGTCAGCCTTTTCAGTGCTGTAAGCGGCCTTGATTCACTCAACGCTCGTCCACATAGGGTTCGTGGAGTCGATGAATTTCTGGTAAGTGAGAATATACCGCAAATGGATTGGTCAACCAGATTTCTAGATCTTAACTTTATAGAATACATTTGGGATGCTTTTGAAAGAGCAAGGACAATTCCCCTTCTCAGAACCATCTAGGACCTGAAAAGAGACTTGCTAAAGAAGTGGGACGTCTGATACAAAGATTCATCAACTCTCTCATTTCCAGCATGAGTTAGTTCACTTTGTGAAAGTTGCATACCCATTTTTAATCCATCTTGTAGTTTCTCTTTTTAATTTCTCTGAGCTGATGAGCTGTACTGATGATCTTGCATATGTATCATACCTGTGTGTTGCAATGTATTTTTTTATGTAGTATAATCCTAATTGCCTAATTTTATTAACTCTTATTCAGTATTTCTAAAGATAATCAACTAATAATGAAAATTGCGTTTATTTTGAACACCAATGCTAGCTACAAACCAGTTTTAAGAATGTATAGATATTATTTGATATTTGTAAATATGTTGATTAAAAACTGTAGAAACGGTTGTTTTTTTAACAACTTTCTCGGATTTTTCTAGTAAACTGAAAATTCAATATATTCTTAAAACTCTTACATAAGAATGATTTTATGATAATGCATTTTGTATCAACACACATCGAGCTAACTTTTGTTAAGGGCTAAACTAAGACTTTTAATCTATGAAAAATATTTGCAAAGATATTGAAAATAGAAATAACTACATAATTGATTTCGTTAAAATTCAATACTCGTGATTAAAATTACACAAATTTATTAACAGCTGAATTTTTTTTAAAATTTCTCGTCACGCTGTGAGGTACTGACAACAAAAACAGTTTTAATGTATTTAATTTTATTTTACATCTAACAAAAGGGAAGGGCATGGCGTAAGAAATTCATTTGGGGATGAAACTCTGCATAATAGTAATACCCTTTTAGAGTGTTTACCTCTCAATGTAATTGCGGCAAATGGCCAGTCAATTAGGAGAAAATAGCTTTTGAAATGTATACTTAGCTTATACGGTGGTGGCCAAAATCGGGCACACTTTTTAAAATTGTTATGTTTGTACGCTTACAGAAAATGTTACATTGCTCAAAATTCAAAGTATTTTATATCATTTTAAAGGGCATTTAGTACTAAATTCAATACAAAAATAAGAATTCAAATATTTACAACGCAAAATGTAATGCTGCAACAACTATCGAGAAAACATTGGATACTCTTGAAAGCAATGAGTTATCAGTTCTTAGAGGGATTGCTTTTATCTTTAGTACAGCTTCTCCTCAATGTTTCATTGAGCTGAAAACCATTTTAAGTTCTTCCTCCGTTATTACAGGATGCCAGGAAACAATTTTATCCTCAATTACTTCTTTTTTATTACATGGGGACCTCATTTGGACAAGAGATTTCAAGCGGTAACACGAGTTTTCGATAGCATTGAAAGGACTTTTTCCTGGCCAGGACAGCAATGATATTTAGCTAAGAAGCAATGACATCAAATAAAAGAGTAGATTGGACACCTCGAAAGAGATGTGTGACGAGAAAGTGGTCTTCCCTATGTTAAAATTGCTGGATAGGTGGGTGGTTCAGTAACTACATCTGGAGACTGAAAGTTTTGTTTAAGATACCAGGAGACAAATTTAATAAAAAACAAAGCAGGAAAAGGCCAAAAAAGGATGCACCGCATATGTTGGTGATAGAAGAACAAAAATACTACGTGTCAAAAATAAAAGAATGTTATCAGCGGTCATCAGAAGAAATATGAAGGAAGTTGGTGTTTCTGTCAGTTCAAAAACAATTAGAAGATTAGCAGATGTTAGATTAAGAGGTAGTTTACAGCTGTACTAAAAAAGACTACAGAAGTCAATGGAACACATTAATTAACAAATGATTAGTAGTCACAAGTTATATGGAGGGATGAAACTAAGATACGTTATTCGGTAGTGAATACCAAAAATATGTAAGACGTAGAATAGGAGAAATGTTACATCCAGACTGCATCCAGGAAGCTTTGAAGTACCCACATAGTTTTATAATTCGGTCATGCATATGGTATCGGTCACCTTCATATCATAGATGGGACGCTGAATGTCAGAAAATACATTGACACCATTCTAGAACCCAAACTTCTACCTTCCATCAGGGATCTATTTATCAGCAATGCCTAATTTATTTTTCTGCAAGATTCTTCTCCTTGCAATACAGTAAAGCAATCGAAAGACTGGTATCGTTCTAAGATCATCCAGTTGTTGCCATGACCAAGAAACAGTCCTGACCTTAATCCTATCGAAAACTCGTGGGACCGTTTGAAAGCTCTTGTCCGAATGAGGTTCCCAGGAATTAAAACGGAACTAATGGAGGATATTATTGTTTAATGTTGTGACGAATCTATACGCATCCTTCCGCTAACCCTCTGAGGAATTCTTTTGGGCCAGCATTTTCAACCAATCTTCTCCGAAAAGCAGAAAACGTGATAAGCAAATTGAGTTTAATATATAAATATTCTTTATTCGCGAGTTTGAGAATTAGTGAATTGCGAGTAGATTAGAAGTGAAATGAAGTGGCAGTAAAGTGTAGATGTAAACAAAAAGTAAGGAACCCAGAAGTTAGATAAAAAGAAAGGGATAAGTTAAGCTAACGGAGAAGCGTTAAAGCCTAATTGCATTTGATTGGTTGACTGCCTAAAGTCATGTCACTTCGTCTTAAGTTAATCATTAGAGAGTTATAGTAGTATTGAGGACATTAAATATTTAAGCTCTATGTAACGTAATAATTAGAGGAGAGAGAGAGAAAGCCTGCATTATTGAACATATTCTCCCTAAACGCGAATCTCGTCTCTCTCTCTCCCGTTCTATTACTGATATGAGTTATCTTATTCTTGGTGTTATTTGTGTTTCAGTGTTTATAGTGATAAATAAAATAATTGGAATTCATCATGTCGTATGATCATTTAATTCCTTTCACACCTTTTGCTGGGTCACAGGGTAGAAGGGATGTAAATTCATTATAATGTCATCATGTAATAATGGAAGAATTTAAACTCTTTTCAGCTAAATCAAACATCGTTGTGGAGCTGTAATAAAAAAATAAAGGCTATCCCACTAAACACTGATAGCTCACTGCTATCATCAGTAACCAATATATATCGATAGTTATTGCAGCATAACTTTTTTTGTGTTGCAAATATTTGAATAATCACTTTGTATTTAATTCAGTATTAAACTCTCTTTAAAATGATGTAAAAGACTTTGCATTTTGTGCAACGTAACATTTTCTATAAGCATAAAAACTTGAAAAATACAACAATTTTAAAAAGTGTCTACAATTTTGGCCACCACTGTATATAAATAGGTTTAATCAAGTTCCGTTGACGCAGTGGCTTAGGTGGTAATATACCACGATGTCGGTTAGAGCTCGAGCCTCGTTATCAGTCAGCTGTTTTTTAAATCATTTAATTATTTTGAAATTAAATAACATGTAAAATATTTTTAAAACAAATAATGTAAAAATTAATTAAATAAATTTGTCATTATTTATATAAAATCTTAAGAATTATAATTATAAGAAATTTATAACATATAAAATATATAATTATATAAAATATTATTCAATTATAAATATTTTATGTAATTATAGTTACTATTTTTACTTAATCCCGTGATGGGTAAGGTCGACTCAGCCTTTCATCCCTTCAGTAGATCTATAAATGAGTACCAAGCCTGTTTGGAAACTGAACACTGGGGGTTTCGTGTCAGACTGACCATTTGACCGAAACTTCTGAACATGCACCCCACCACCAAGGTCATTCAAACTAAGAAAGCCCAGTAGGCCTTGGCTCTCATGGGCTGTTGCGCCATTGAGTTCAGCTCAGTATTTTAACTTTTTAAAATACAAAATAATTAAATAAAATATCATTTAATATATATAAGCATATTTTTTAAATAAATTTATTTAATTGTAAAAATAATCAAAGGAATTGAGAGGGGAAAAAACTTATTAACGGACAACTCGAACCCTATCTTTGACCGCATGGTGCACAGATACATTACCACCTAAGCCACTGCGTCAAAAGAATTTGCTCAAAAACTTATTTCTATATAAACTAAATATAAATTTCGAAAGTTATTTTCTCCGAATTGACTGGTCATTCGGCGGAATTATAGAGAGAGTTGAACACCCTAAAGAAGCGCTACTATTACATGAAATCTCATCCCCAAATGAATTTTCTATATGCCGTGCCCTCCCCTTGTAAGATATGACCATCTTATATATATATGTTACCGTTACAGTGTGAAATCCGTTATTTCATAGAATAACTAGGTATTTCATGAAATAACTAGACAAGTCAGGTAAAGTATATAAAATTATTGAATTCTACAATTTAACTAGGTATTCTATACAATAACTATTACTTGATCATAGTAAAAAATACGGCACTCGAAAGTTCTTTGAGCCGGTTCTAGCTGCTTTGCAATGATTAGGGATTGCAATATCGGACCAAAAGTTCAATACCGGTATTCGGTATTTTTTATATCTTAATACAGGGAACCGGTTAAAACCGCTAGTAGAAAGTTTAGGAAAAGAAAGAAAATACAGGTGTTTCTTTGTTTTATTTACCAGTTTTATTAGAGAGTGTAAATATCACTAAAAATTATTATGTAATTTTTAAATTATAACAGTATATAAAGAATCCCAAAAAGTAAGGGAACATCTTATTTATTTAAATCACAAAAAAGTGTAAACATCACTATTCAGTCTGTGGTACTATTACAAACTTTTGAAATGTGATCTTAAAAAATATAGTGCGTTAATTGTACTGTTATTAAACCTGGAACGCAATTATGTGTTCAAATTACCAGCTGTCAAAAACGCTCTTTCGGCATCTACGCTAGTTGGTGGTACTATTAGCAACGGGCGATATACTTTTCCCAGTATTTACTTTTAAATCCCTCATCTTCAAATAAATCGATTTCTCGTCGGATAGTTTTGGATACAGCTGATTTCTGTATTGTATTTTGGTTTGGTGAAATTTTTTTAGTTATCGCTAATTCTAATTTTTGTTCAAGAGACAATTCCTTTTCACTACCGACATTAGTGTCATCATCATCTTCGATAACTGTACCGATTCTTCAGAATGTGGATAGGTCTGTGGGTAAAAAAATTTTAAGAATATTTTCTATAAACTTGATCAAATTTGAATTGGTTTGTCTCTTTTCTTCTTTTTTCATTTTTAAAATCATTATAAATATGTAAATACAAGTATTCTATGCAAATACAATGTGTATAACAAACTCCCCAATTAAAAACTACAACCTTGTTTTCATAGATACGAATATCTGACTACGAATCCTGTGCGTGTGCAGTATTGCTCTGAGCTGTAATGTAATAGCTTTTGCCCGCTCCTTGGATAATTCACATATTTTATCACCTCTTGATTGTACGATGCAACTTTATATTCACAGTATAATTAATTTCGCCCATTAGGAAAACATTACAAACAAAAACGTATACTATTTTCCTAGATAAAAAGTTTCTAGTAAATACCGAAAAACCAGTATTTAAACTTGTGAATACCGGTATTAGAAAATTGTACAACTGGCTAAAAATACCGGAATGTGGTATCCCGGTATTGCAATCCCTAGCAATGATGTGTGTGTATGTATTCTTCTTCGTTGCTTTTAAACGTAGAATTTAGGTGGTGTTTTTTGTTAGTGTTTTACATTTTGGATTATTAACGAATATGTTTGCAACCTGTTTTCAAGCAATTACTCCTGCAAGAATGGAAGACTAACCTGTAAATAAGAACGATTCAATGCGAGAGATTTGAACCTTTATGAAATAAGAGTAGAATAAAGAAAAAAATTACTGTACTAATTCGGGAAAAATTATTAACTTTGATAACAGAAGTAAAAAGTGCTAAAACCGCACAGAAAAAAGTACCACTGCACTAGAGACTGTAGTAGAAAAGTTAATGAAGCCAGTAACAGATGTAAAACATATTCTTTTTCTTTTCTTTCTGTTTAACTAATGTTAGCAATATGATCAATAATAAATTATATCTCATCCGCTTTTCATTATTATTTATCAATTAATCATCCGCCATAGGGATAAAATGTATTTTTTAGAGGTTTTCGCTATTTATGATCAATTAAATTATAACATAATTTCGAAATTGTTTATTTTTTGCTTTAACGGTCTATGATTAGTTATTTTATAGAGTAACTAGGTATTTCATAGAATAACTAGGTAAAGTATGAAATTTTTCAACTATTACATACTTTAATTGACTTGTATAGTTAATTCATGAAATGCCTAGTTATTCTATGAAATAACTGAATTACATACTTAAGCGGTAACATGCATATACAACGCCTTCTTCTCAACCCCTTCTACTCCAATCAGACAATGTAACATTTCTTCAGATAAGAAATCAAACTAACTCTCTTTGATTTTTTATAGAAATGTCTTCACAAACAAAGAAACGAATAAAATCTACGAAACGGGTGAGAAATACACGAGAAAAGATTTAGCAGCCACCTTAGAGGCAATAGCTGAAGAGAAATCTGCAGCTTTTTACGGGCCAAGTGAAACAGCTACTAATCTTTTGAAGGATCTAAAGGCAGAAGGTACTGTTAGAGAATATTAATATAGGTTTTCGTTGATTATTTTTAGGAAAGCGTCCTGAACAACTGCTGGAGATTTACAAAGAAACAGATCAAAAGCTCAATCCTTCTTTTATTACATTAAACATATTTGTAACTCTTAACTTGAGAGGAATAACAATATGCAAGTTTCTACTTGAGAAAAGTTGAGAATTAAACGTGTTCTTTGATGTAACTACCATGATACAGGGTAAGCTCAAAAAATGAATGAAGATTTTAAAAAATCATATAATCGAAAGTACTGCGTATACAGTCGACTCTCGCTAATTCAAACCTTCGATAATACGAACCTCTCGCTAATTCGAAGTATATCCTCAGCCCCTAGAAAAACTCTTGATACTTCGAACTAAAACAATACGTTTGGGTACACTCAATATTTCGAAGTAAAATCTGTGGCCGGTCAGACTACATCATGTGATAATTCAAAGTTATCTTTTTAGCTCTCGACAAATCGAACGCTTACTATCATGTAGAGTCCTGAACCAAAAAGTTTGAAGCTTACATGTTTTGTGTTGTATTGTCTCTGCGTGTCTTCCCTGTAACGTTGCCCCTTTGATGGCCATCTGTCTGCCATTGCTTCTTTGTGTTTTCCGGTTCCTCAATCAAAAAGACACTTATTACTTTCCTTCTTCAAGTAGACAATAGACTGGCCGCACTTGCTGTTAGCCGTCCATATCTTTCGTAAAACACGTGGCTTTCCTACACATGTGTTCAGAAAGGATGGTCCGCTAGTGTGAAGAGATGCGTAGTATTGTGCATTTTGCGTCTGAGTGACATGACAATTTATGACTCATCTGTATGACTTAAGGCATGTGGCACAAAAAAAGGGAATGGGCCGGACTGGACCCTGGCTTGATGAACCAATGGTGTTAGGGCCAGTGTCTGAGGGAACCGATAACAGATTAAAAAGATTTTTAAAGATAACAGATTTTTTCGACAAAAAAGATTAATTACGCACAGCATGTATTCTTTTAACAATTGCTTTTAAACATAAATGTATTATTTTAATACAAGGCTTTCAACTTCTGTGTGTATAATATTTATAATGCATATATAATATATACTTTTTAAAATAATTTTATACATAAGTACAATTGTTATTCAATTACATAGTTTCACACACAAATTTAAATAAGTTAGAAAAAAAATTACTCTTCGTGTATTTTGGGAGTTTTTTTCTACCCTCTTGATAATTTGAAGTTTTTCGTTGGTCCCTCAAACTTCGAATTATCAAGAGTCTCCTGCATTACAATAAGTGATATATAAATATAAAGAGAAATACACAGTGCGGCAAATAAGTTTTAAGACTCGATTCAGAGCGTAGGCTGTAATGGCGCCATGAGTGCAAATGCGTATGCTTCATAAAGTCCATGGTCTGCTGGCACACTGCTAAGAAGTTGTGCGCAATTAGTTAAGTAGTTAAGAGAAGAGAAGCGTTTATTACAGAAGTGAATTTTTTAACGTTGATTTTTTAAGATGAAACAAAAAACTGTAATTAAATTTCACGCAAAATTTTGTAAAAGTGCTTCGGAAACATACCAATTCATGAAACAAGTTTACAGTGACTGTTGTTTAAGTATATCAAACGTTTTTGTGCGGCACAAACGTTTTTTGGAAAAAAGATAAGCAGCGTAGGGAAGACCAATTTGTCCAGAATGCCTTAAACTATTGAGGAAATACAAAATTTCGTGGTAAATGATCACTATGCGTCATTAAAAATGATGGCAGACTCTTTAAATATCAACAAAGAAACAGTTCGAACCATCATGCACAAATATTTGGGCAAAACAAAAGTGTGTGCTAAATTTTTTCCACACATTTTATCCCCTGAACAAAAAGCAATGAGAAGTGCACATTGAAGGAACATCATTTCAGCCGCTGAAAACGATCCAAACTTCTTGAAGTCCACTGTTACAAGTGATGAAACCTGGTGTTTCCAACATAACCCTGAAACAAAGTGACAAAATGCGGAATGGAAGTCAGAAAATTCACCGCAAGCCAAAAAACATGGAAAATTCCATCCAAAATCAAAACAATGCTTATTATATTTTGCTCCACAAAGAATTTGTTCTAACTGGCCAAACAATTACAGGTCAGTACTACTTAGCTGTTTTATAGCGTTTGATGGTCAGAATTCGTCGCATTTGTTTGTTGCACGACAATGCACCCAGTTTCAACCCTTGTTGCTCTTCTATTTTTGGTAAACAATAATGTCTGTGTGATGAACCATCCACTGTATTCACTTGATTTAACCCCCTGTGACTGCTCCTTATTCACAAAACTTAAAATGAAATTAAAAGGGTGTTATTTTGACGATATTTCGATCTCACAAGTAGCTTCGACGCATGCTCTGCAGGCCATTCTCAAACTCTCTAGAAAACTTATTTTAAACTAAATCACTAATGTATTTCTTATATACCCTCTCTCTTTCTCTAGTCTTAGCCTTCATCTATCATCCTGACTCCTAAGAGAAAAAGCTTATAATGAAAATCGAGAACAGCGGCTTTTAAACTGTGGGTCGCAGACCCTCGGGGCTCCCCAGCGCTTTTTTAGGGGTCCGCGAAGGTCTCTCATTTTATGTTAAGATTTCTGCTTTTTACAGACTGAAAAACCTCGTTGAAAAATTGAAAGGGTGTTATCGTAAACTAGATCACTAAATGGCCCAATAAAAATATGTAATAGAACATGTATTTCGATCAAGAATATTAATTCAGTTTTTTTTATTATTTGCAATTACATAGCCATTAATAAAAGGTAATATTTTCAAAATTATATAGTAGAAACACATGTGTAAAGAATAAGAATTAAATTTACACACAGCACGCTGCTGTGCCGAAATATTGGCCATGCGATGGCGCTGCTGTGCGCACCTCAGTATCTGAAATGTAAATATTGTTAGTGTGTAACTTGATTTGTAGAATGTAAGCCACATCACGCCAAGTTCGTGTCCCATTAAACATGCCTTTATCTAAAAAGTGTCAACGTTCAATTTTGTGGACTGTTCAATAGACTCATATGGATACACAC
>BMAO01019751.1:0-21567 GCA_019973975.1 Trichonephila clavata | reverse complement strand
GTCACACTTTATACCCCTGATTTTGCGATATGGAAGTAGAGCGGTGCAAACATGAGGTTTGCATTAAAATTTTGATTTATCTTTTTAAATAACTATGTTGAAAGGAAGTATTTCAATTTTATGTTGTCTATTTCTTATTTTAATAATTGTCTTTAAAAATACATGTTATATATCCAATTTTATTTTATTTTTATTTTTGAAGAAACAATTATATTTTATGCTGTTTATTTTTATGTTAACAAATATCTTTAAATGATGTAAAATTAATATTTAATAAAACTGTAAATATCTATATTATTGACCTCTATTCTTCAATTCTGCATGCATTATCGCGGGAATCGAATTGTTTCAAAAATGTTCTAAAGTGTGGTACGCTGAATCATATTGGTAGATAGGTTTGGCACGCCACCACTAAAAGGTTGCCGATTCCTGGTTTAAATAGTACTCAAATTACCATAAAATTAAGTTCTTTCTAAGGAAGGCGGTTTTTTAACTCAAACAACTAAGAATTATTTTTTGCCATGAGGATTAGTAGAAAGGCGCAAATTGGACTCGTCAGAAATTTAATGCAAGCATTTTGTTACAACAAGCAAAAAATAAAATAAATAAATAAAAAAACTGTTAGCAATGACCCCGAAGCACTCATAATGAGTTATGTTAAAATCCTAATAAAGAGTCTAAGTAAAAACTTCTACGGTCATTGTGTATGTGATGCACCTAATTTTTAGACTCCGAATTAGACTGGGCGTCAAAATTACCTGCTGTGATTGGTATCCGACTATAGGGTGCCGCACTAAAAAGAGATACCAGCTCCCGGCTATTGTGTACTAGGTCTGCAATGGTGAACCATTAATCCGTAGTCTTTCTCTTCTTGGCTTATTTTTCAATTAAACTATTAACTCACTCTCTCTATATATATTTATCTTGTTCAAATTTTCAATCGTTAATAAAACGCCCTTTAAGGCACTCAAGTGAGCTAAAATTTTATATACACACTTATTTTGATGACAATACAGTCACTTAAATATAATTAATAAAAATTAATTGATTAAAACTAATTATTCAAAGAATTACAAATACAGCCACATTGGCATCATTTTTGGCGACTTAGCGGCCATTTTGGCGTGTCAAAACTTGAAACGATTTTTTTCCTCACATTTCAAAGCACTCTTTTGAACTGAAATTTTCTATACACTATTGCTTTGGGTAACAATGCGATAATTTAATTAAAATTATTTAAAATTATTGACTGAAATTAATTATTTAAAGAATTACAGATACAGCCACGTTGGCTTCATTTTTAGCGACTTGGGTCAAACCTTTAAAAGATTTTTTTCCTCACGTTTCAAAGCTGAACAGTTGAACTGAAAATTTATATACACGATTGTTTTGGAGGACAATGCGATACTTTAATGATAATAAAAATTTATTGCCACTCATTGCCGTGATTCTGTCATATGAAATGCATATTTATATTAATTGTATCTATTTAATAAAAAGTAGCAAAAATAAAATTTTTTTTTGTTGATCTAGGTAGGAATTGACATAATTTTTTTCCATATTACTTGTTATGTCAGAAAAACAGCTGACTTGGTCAAAATTATTTGCTTATGTTGCCAACCTTATAGTACGGAAACATTTTTTAAATTTCTAATGGAGCTGCGGATTGGTGTTTTACCAATCTACTGCATTCCCCGGGAGCTGGTATTTCTTTTTAGTGCGGCACCATATAGGCGGATACCAATCACCGCAGTTAATTTTGACGTCCAATTTTTTCCCAGAGGCAGGCACCTGAGCTCTGGTGATGCGAAACCATTCTTAGGGTTTAAATTTTGCTGAGAGTGTTCAAGCCAAACAGGCTCTCAGAGTATCTTTTACATGCCTCATAATCATGCGAGATGGCCGCTGTCAATTTTCTTAATCCGTACGGAAACATAAACGTCATGTGTAAACAGTGCGAGAAAAAATAATTATATTGTTTAACGTAAAATATGTATTGTTTTATGTTTTATTCACATTCCAGTATGTTTTCAAAATTTTATTGCAAAAGTTTGATTGAATTCGTCTCACCCGTCAGATGTATCATCTATATCTTTGAATACATTGTAGGAAAAACAGAAGTTTTAATAATGTTTGCTTTTAGCATTGTAGACTTTTTTATGTATTTACAAAAAAAAAGCATCCTTATTTTAAATATCAAACATACAATGTTTCTTTTTAATGAAATAATAAAAGCCCTATTTTTCAATAAATCATATAATTTTAAAATTCACGAAAAAAAATTATAAATACGTCATTGTTTACTCATGCACATGCTTGATAGGTAAATAATATAAATCGGTCAGTAGAAATATTTATCACGAGTTTCACTCTAATAATTAATTTCCAAAGTGGCATTAAAAAAAGCTTTAAAAATTATGATTTCCCTGAGCTTTGACCTTTTCTTAACTTGTTAATTTTGGAAACTAATATAGAAACAGAAAAATGGAAAAGACTCCAGAAGCCATGTACAAAGCGTGTGAAATCCTACCAAATTGTTTATGCAATGTAGAATTACCTCACACAGACCAACATGCTCGCCAACTTCCTCCGTACCCCATGCCAACTTTGTGTTTCCCATCTGAAAAAGAGCAAGAAGATGAGAAAAAGAAACGAATTCGAGATCTATTGACTGATTTCAATGGTTCTCGTGTTGAAGATGCACTTCTGAAGCAAAAATTCGAAGACAGAGCTGAACAGTTGATGACAGATCTAAAATACGAACCACCATTGCCACCATGGTTGCCATATGAAGACGGACCTTTGGAGAACAGTGGAGATCGACTCAAATACGAATTGGAACAGAGTCGTTTTCAATTAGCTGAGGTTCGAAATCAGATGCACACTTTGAAAAAAGAACTCATGCTTTATAGAAAACTTGTTCGGCAGGAAGTAGGTGGCAATTATGATTTGCATCGCCTAATGGTTGACAAACAATGGAAAGGCAGAGCTGAAGAAATAGAGCGCCTGAAGTCAGAAATTGCCCTAATGGAATCTAAGGCTTATGGTCATAAATATTTGAGGAATCCAATAACGATTCCTCAATATAATCCTCGTTTTCCACGTCTTGAAGAACTTATTCCTAAAAGTCAGGCAGAATATTTGCAGAGAGAGGCAATAATGAGAAAGGAAGACGCCGAAGGTAAAGACGCTACGATTCTCATGCAAGAATATGGGAATCTGGCTCTCATGCATAAGGCCTCGACAACTCAAAATAAAATTCTTGCAGTGGAATTAAAGTCATTAAAAGAACAGCTTAATCAACTCGAAATTAAAGCAAAGGAAGATCTGGAGCTCATAAAGAATCTGGTTGCGCATCAAATGCAAATGAGAGAAATGATGGACCGGGAAGCTCATTTGGCAACTTTAGTACACCAAAATGAGGAGGGGAAAGCCGATATAAAGGCTGAAGAGAAGATGAATGCTGGAAAATACAAAGCTTTGTGGGAGGTGAGTGAATACCAGAAGCAATCGTTGTACGAAATGGTACGTTTGCTAGCTGAAAGATTAGACGAAGTTATGAAAAAAGCTGAGGAGGCAGAAAAACACTGTCTAGATAACCAAGAACGAAAAGAGGAACTCGAAAAACAACTCGAGATTCAAAAAGAGGCTCGCTTGGCATCCGCCAAAGCTGCCAAAAAAGAAAAACCCAAAAGACCTGTCGCAGGAGGTGAAAACATGCCAATTGAAGATCGGTTGGAAGCCGTGAAAGAAGAAAACAATTTTTTGAAAAGTTTCTTGCACAAAATCATCGAAGCCAAAGAAGAGGATCTCAAACTGTATAAATTTACTATGAAAAGTGTGAGGGCACAATACCTAGAAGCTATGGAAGAAATTAAAATCAAGAAAGCAAAGCAAGAGGAAGAAAAGGCTGCTAAGAAATGATTGTTCTTTTTAGTTGTTTAATTGATATGAGAAAAAAATAAGGAGAATTTTAATTACAGTAGTTTTTGTTAGTATTTCAAGCATATATCTTTTCACTATTTGTAAAAAAAAAATATCGCCAAATTTCGATAAATTTTAAACTGTAAATATGTATTTGTTTATGTATATAATTCCATTGATATCGACACAGTTTTTTGAAATCTCTCAAGAGATCAAATCAAATAATTAAGAAAATATTTTTATGTAATAAACTGGTTATTTATATGTAGAACTAGCTTTTACCAGCGGCTCCGCTCGCGTTGATGTCTTTAAATAACTGTCAAAGTCGTAATCAGTATCATTAGAAAGTAAATAATATAGTATAGTAATTTTTTTATTGCTTGACTGGAACCAATAAAATTTAAAAATTGTAAAATTGAGATTAGTTTTAAAAAACTGAAAACGTAATTTATTATAATAATTAAAAACAAATATTCAATAACTTAAACTATTAATATTTTTAAAAATCGAAAGTATCTACGTCTAATATATAATTCCTCTTTA
Source organism: Trichonephila clavata (assembly GCA_019973975.1). Taxonomy (NCBI): domain Eukaryota; kingdom Metazoa; phylum Arthropoda; class Arachnida; order Araneae; family Nephilidae; genus Trichonephila; species Trichonephila clavata. The sequence continues at coordinate 17,100 of BMAO01019751.1, read as the reverse complement.
AAAGAACTCAAAACAGAATATTATTCTAAGAGATGCTACTGTATACCATATTATATATTCTTCCGTCAGTTGCAAATAAGTGAAGATTTGGGCATTGGACACACCGATCAGGCTGCATATAGTCGGCCATGTGAAAAACATTGCTTTTCCAAATGCACCCCTGCTATCTGAAATGTTAGCTTTGTTAATAGCAACAGTAAAACTGGAAAATGAACTTGTTTGAATTGAAATGGTAGGTCAGTGAGGATACTTGGGATTCGAGGTATGATAACACTATTCTTTTTCATGACATGTGTTCAAATATTGGCACCAAGTATATTCTGCATCAGTTTCGTGATCCAAAGCCTCATTCCTTTACATAGTCGAGGAGCATCGAGATTTTGCATAGCTTGTACATTTAGTTTTAATTGAAGTTTATGTGAGGGCACACCCGAAAGTTCAAGTGAATTTAAGAACTCCGTGGGATATGAAGTACTTTGTTCTTTATCCATGATTGTATTCACTGATAAATTTTTCTTCGTCCCACCTTCTCCCCTGCACGTCGTTTAAATTTTCAATGTTGATTTTATGGACAATGTCATTGTTAGGCGCCAATATTGATCTTGCGCGTAACCACTGAGATCCCAATTTAAATTTTGTTGCAAGCCCGGGTAAATTTGAGCAATAAGATTTACATCATTTTCTTCAACATTACCAAAATTCTCTGGAAGTAAAATATAACCTCCAGCATTTGCGTCCAAACATCCATGACCGATTTTCAATTGCGTCTCTGCATAATGTCCCGAATCTACGTCATTATGAAGATGCACTCTCATATTCGTTTTCAGACTAAATTTTTCAACATTTCCCCATAAGCCTGAATTCACCAGCCAATATATAATAAAGCTACCATTCCTCCTATAATATCTGTACTATCTCGTAAATCCTGAAGAGTCCGATTCAACGCTTCTATAGCTTTCTTGTGAGACATCGTGCTTTCATCCCACACTAAAAGCTTACATTGTGGAAGCATCCTGCCTTGAGAGCTATTTTTTCTGAAATTTCAGATGAGTGAATCTTCAAATGCAAGATTAAGCGATAATTTTAAAACGGAATGTGCAGTACGACCGTTGGTCAGTTATATCGCAGCTATACCAGAAGAGGTCATAGCAACTGCTATCTTCTGGGTTTTTCTGATGGTCATTAAACATAAGTTTAGCAAAAACGTTTTTCCGGTTCCTCCAGGGGCGTCGAGAAAAAGAGTGCACCAATGCCAGATTCTATTTTACGTAACACTTTGTTCTGGAGTTAATTGAGGGATAAATTCTGTAACTTAATGCAATGATATAAAATCGTGGTTTAATTCTCAAGCAATTTCATTATCAAAGCTATTTCCGTCGACACGTCTAGGACTAATCATTCTAAACTCATGTAGCTTTTTCCCAACCATTCTGAAAACCTTTATTGCGTTTCGTTGTAGATGTGTTCATTGAAAGGCATATTCGGTTGTTTTTCGTCGCAAAATATCTTCCGCCATGTAGTCTTTGTACTTATTCCAAAAATTCAAAGTTATAAATACTTTCAAAACTAATGAAACTAATCAAAACTACTAAAGTAATTAAAACTTTTTATGATACTGTCAATTAATATTACCATAGAATTTTCAATATCATGCGCGCGCAATTCGCTAAAACTTTATTTCGTTTCCCTCTTTAGAAAGTGGAAGAAAATTTGCATTAAAATATCTGGGATTGTCGGAATAGAGAACTTCTTAGCCAACTTGGCGATATTTCTCAAAGTTTGAGTTTGACATTTAACAAACGTAACGTAATAAACGTTAGACGTTTAATAAAAAACCATTTAAAAAATTGCTTTTTCTAAAGATGCTAAATTACACTATGTTTCAGTTATTTGTTACAAATGTGAGAAAATTTTTATTCAAATTCCCATTATTGATCCAATGCATAATTTTGCGCCAACTTGGTGGGAAGTAAGCAACGTCAAAGTTTTACCCTCATAGCTCCCGTTCCCGTGAGAATATTGAGATAAACTATACCACATGTTACTCCCTGATACTGTAGCTTTCCATTGGTGAAAGAATTTTTAAAATCGGATCAGAAGTTCCTGAGATTAGCCGGAACAAACAGACAGACCGACCGACAGACAGACAGACAGACAAAAATTTTAAAAATTGATTTTTTGATATAAGTACCGTATATACCAATAAATGCATTTAGTAAAAAACTGATAATTTGAAATTACACACAGACACTTCAGTTTTATTTATTTGTATAGATTAGTTTTGGTGCTCATGTAGGCACGTAACCGCAGCCAAATTGATGCCACGTAAATCGCGCCATATTCAACCAAAATCATATTTTTTTATTTTTTCCATATAAAAATTGCTAGAATCTTTGTAGGGTAGTTAGCGTTTTATCGCAACCATATTGGCAACATTATATGAAACGAAGCACATGGTTGACAATTCAGCGCGTACGATACATTCGAAATCGGAGTTGCCAACTTGGCGAGTTATTTTGTACGTTGGCTTTGTTGAGATGGTATGTAAATATCCTTTGTTGTTTTTATATCAAGGAACAATTCGCGTGGCACCAATTTTGCTGCGGTGATGCTAATACGTATATGTACCTATATCACTAACAGAAGCTTCCAGCAGCAAAAATTACTGTTAGCAGAATAATTATAATTTCAAATCAAGATTAAATAAACTTCCAAATTTCTTGCTGATTGATTATCGAAAGTTCAAATTAAACTGCCTTAGCCTGACGTTACATGCTCCCTTTAAATATTCTACAACCGTAGAATATTTAAAGTCTATATCTGTAATATCTGGAATGGTGGTTAGTGACGCAGATTGCCGTGTCGTAGGGCCTGAATCGAATCCCGGAGAAGGCATGGATGTTTGTAAATGTATAATCCCCCTTAGTGGCATGGGGATACTCTAAATAGTCGAGCCGCAAGTCCTCTCGTGAGGTTATTGGAAGGGGAAGAGAGGCGGGAGTCTCCTGCCCCAGGGTGTTCTCCCTCAAAATTGGAGTGGAACCGAGCAAATTCGTACTGTCACCTTCATGGTGCTCAAAGTTATGGCTAACGATAGGCGGGAAAATCTAGTCCCTTGCAGAGAGGAATTTCGTGGACCTTGATCTGATGTTACTGTGGCATAAGTAATGACAAATATTCTAAAACTCCAAATTTTCAATGAGTTTCTTATCTTGCGTAAAAAAGCACAAACCTTTTCGAAGTCAAATATCGCCAAATATTTGTAAATAGCGAATATCGCCAAATTTGACGGTAAAATTATCAAAACGCTGCCAGTTTGATGATATATTATCAACTTGGTGGAGGTTTTTTTTTAGAAATTCCTTAAAATATTGCATTAAAATTTTTTCTATTCCTCATGTTTTACATTTATAAGCATATTTGGACTAAAATTCAAGTAATAGTATTACATTTTTATTACCAAACGCGTACTCCACAACCATATCCCGTGTTCCATATTCCATTAAAATCCCCACAACTCATTTATACATATGTAGAGAATTTCCCTATGTTTAATTGTTTTCTAATATGTTTAACACTTATTTTGTCTCTCTGACATTATGTGAAAGTGTGGAGAGTCTAATGGAAGCTCAGGTATCATCCTCGTCTCTTGGTGCAGTTTCAAAGTGAAATGTTAATAAAAAATAATATATAAAGTTGGTCTCTGTATGCTTTCTCCGTTTTAACTCAATTCCAATGCCACAGTCTGGGAAGATTGGAAACAGAGAACATCCAATAGAAGTCCATTGCATGTAAAAGAGGAACAACGCCATTTCATACATCTCCTTGACGACTGTTCTGATATAGGACAACCTTTTCTCTGTTTTTAAATTGCTTTATTCCTCTTCTTTGCTGCTACCACTTTGAGTTCATCCCTTCTCCCAATGAATAAAATAGATTTATATTTTCTCGTATTCAGTATATTCTCGCCATACTTTCATATGGAGAGAATCAGTGACCCTCTAATATCAGATAAATTGACCATTACAATAGAGGACTCTTAAGGCCTCTTAGGACTCTTAAATTGCAAATTTTTCAATTTTTTGAGAAAAAAATATATATGTTAAAGCCTTAACATTTCTGAGCATTTTGATACAGAAATTTTGTTCATACTGTAAAAACTTCTGAAGTTATTGAGAAATAACTACTGAAATTTAAACAAAACCCCTATTCTTTCGTATCTCTTTAACTTCTTTTTTCTCAAAACAACAAATTTTAGCTTGCACCCAGGATTTCTCAGAAACTATTTATGATATAAATTTGAAATTTCTCACACATTATCAAAATAAGACTCTTCATAACTTATATTACAATTTTCAAAAAAAAAATTAGTAAAATTTTTTTATTTGAATTTTAATTAATTTTTTTTCTTAAAATTATAAAAAAAAATTTGTAACTGCATTTAAAAATATTTTTTTTTCTATAAATTTCTTAAAAGTTAGTATAACTTCGAAAATTAACATTTTTATACCAAGTAAAAATAATTTTGTAAATTCTGATCAATTTTGTACTTCAGAATCCTGCGCGGTGTAAAATACTAATTTTCCAAATTTTTAAAAAAATTGTCCACTTTTTATTTTTTTATAACTTTTTTAATTTTTTCTCAAATTCTCTGAAAATTTGAGAACGAATGTAAATATATATGATTATCATGTGATAAAAATTTTAAATGATTGTTTTGTTTTATTGCTAAGTTGCATTGGTTTGAAGAAGGATGTTTTTTGCGAGTGCACGGATATATGTTAAGGGTCCTGAGACGCTTTAATGGTTTGGGCAGATATTACTTTGGATGACAACACACACAACGTTATGTCTTTGCAAGAGATACTGTGACTGCTGTGAGGTATAGGGGTGAGGTCTCGGAGCCCTATCTTCGCCTTTTTGTGGGTGCAGTTGGTCCTGATATTATTTTAATACATGAGAAAGCGAGGCACATCTGGTCGATTAATTTCTAGAAATTGAGGATATTTGCTGATTGGATTGCCAGTTAGACTTCCAGACCTCATCTGTATAATGCGTGCCTGCGACGTTCTGAGGAGGGCAATTAAAACTCGCAACTTGCCTCCGAGAACCATCCAAAGCCTGTAAACAGAGTTGCTGAAGGAATTGTATTAATTGCCACAGGAATTCCCTTATTTACGGGATAAAAGCAAGGTGTAATGCCTGTTTATCTGAAAGAGGGGACTGTTACCTTGTGACGGATCTATACGCGATTCTACTAATATCTTCTTTTCCCTTTAATTCAAAATATTTATTTCAACCAACCTTCATCGAGAAACCAAACGTGATGTATGTTAATGAGGAATATTATATAAATTCGGTTTTCGCGAGTCGAAAGAGAGTGAAGTAAGAGGTTAAGTGAAGTGAAGTGAAGTGAAGTAAGTGGAGGAGAGCAAGTCTGTTGACACGTAGTTGACAAGCTGAAGTGGATACGTTTGATGTGTGCAAGTAGAAGTGGTTAGTGAAAATTGAAAAGCAGTGGAATTAAAGATTACAGAGAGTGGAGCCATCGTTATTTGATCAAGCAAAAGAAAGTGCCTGAAGTTTCCCATTAAGTATTAAGGATTCAGGTATTGTACACTTGATTAAGTAAAAACCGATTATTAGTGTGCGACGTAGTTGTAAATGAGCGTATTTAAGCTGTCTTAGATTCAGTTGAGGGTCTGTAATATTATCCCCGCATTAGAGTATCTCACCTCTTCACTCTACCATTGTTTATATACCTTAATTAGAATTGTGTTGTGTCTGTTTCATATTCGTTAATAAAAATTAATAAATCAAATTAGATTGGAAATAATGTCTGTGGATTATTTAGTTCCTCCTACACATCTAGCCGGGTTTACAAATAGACAAGAGGGATCGGATGAAAGAGGTAACCAGAGGTTACCACAACCTCTGTTAACAATTTTTTTTGTTTTTTTTGTTATATTCTGCAGCTGCAGTTTAATACCTTCCGACTTCGATGAGTGTTATGCACGATCATTCAACTTTGATTATTTATATATTTATTTATTTATTCATAATATCATCCCTGTATATATAAAAAATTTCATTAAAACCTGTCAAGTAGATCTAGAGATAATCTACAAAGTCTAAAATTCTCTTAATTTTGAACACCAGCGTAGATTTATTTCATTCTTTTAAAATCAGCTATCATGTCATTTCATTTACTAACCTATCAGCGCGAGGATTGCTGAAATTAAGCAAATAATAGTCCCTTTTTATAACCTTTTCAGGTTTTAACCCTTTCGTAAGCCTTGGGAAGAAATTGCTTCCCATCTATATGATCGTATAAAACACACATGTGAGAAGCGCAAAACCCATTATAATATATTGGCCTGGCTATTATAACGATGGGATGACTAATTCCCGCTTCAGTTTTGTGCTACTGCACATAAACCAGCAATTATGACATCCGGAAATCGGACAAAAAAAAATGGTATTATAGAAAAAGTACCTTGTCCAAAAAATATCGCTGTCATGAGAGTCATGCTTTGCGTTACGGTGCATAACAATTCACGTCAAGAATGGGTCATTTTTGTACCGGGAAAGCAAGGAAATACAGGTGGTGATTCGGTCATCCCGTTGCTTAGCTGTCAGGTTATGTGGAACCCAAAACGATCTAACTTTCTCGTAAAACCCAAATTAACCAGCTGTTTCTCAAGCGTTGTTTGTGTACGGTAAAGATTTCGGCTAATTCTTGCACGGTTGGGTTCGGATTGTTCCTTATGGCTTTGTCAAAAAGTCGTCTTATCCAATGTGTGATAGCCATCTACTCTTAGCCTGATCTTGGCAGCTTCCGTCTCCTTCCCTAAATTTACGAAGCTATCGACGACATTTACTTTTGTTTATTGCATCCTTCTCATAAACTCGACAAACATCGTGGCTTGCTTATTTTTTATCGAACTCGTATAACAATGTCTCACATGTTCCTTCTCGCTTTCCATGTTACACTCTCTGAGAGTTTTTTTAGATGAATAATTAAGTAATACATTATATATATGTTGTGACTGATCTTTACGTGACCTTCACACTAATTCTCTTGGGGAAATCTTTGGGCTAGCATTCGCGTTTATTCACAGCCATCCCTCTCAAAAAGAAACCCTGATATGTAGATTAGTTTGTCTACATAAAGTTAGGGTTTTGTAGTTGTAAGAGAGAAGGAGTGGGTAAACTGTTGCGGTGTGACTAAGGTGAGATTTACACTCATGTCCATAAATTAAGGATAATTCAGAATCACACAGAAATTGAACTCTAAAGTAAAAGTTTCATCTGTAGAATTATCACACACATCTTGAAGAAGAATATGCAAATTACAGGAAACCACCAGATGGCGCGGATATTACGTCACAATGACGAGAGTGTAAGAGAGGGGTATATAAGGAATGGTGGCAAAGAAGTAAAATTGTTCACAAGCGCTTTAAAAGCCTTTCAGTGCAATAACTGCATAGTTATGGCACAAAGAAAGCATTTGAATGAATTTTTACGTGGTAGAATTTTCGGACGACTAGAATGTGAACGTACTCAGCTGGAAGTATCCGAGGAACTTGGAATCACCCAGGGTGTCATTTTCAGGCTTTGGCAACGATTCCAAGATGATGGTAATGTGAGTAGATGTTACAGCACAGGTCGCCCCCGAGTTACAACGCCGAATGAAGACCGATATTTGGCCATTACTGCCAAAAGAAACAAACGGAGCACAGCATCAGACCTATCTCGTCAGCTCTCTTCAGCTACCGGTACGACAGTTTCAAGGCAGACCGTGTACAGACGTTTAGGGCACATTGGTCTATATGCTCGTAGGCCTGTCAGATGTGTTCCCCTTACCGCAACTCACTGTCGCCTGTGATTAACCTGGAGTAGAGAGCATGCATTGTGGACACCACAACAGTGGTCTTGTGTGATGTTTTCCGACGAGTCCAGGTTTAGTTAGCAGTCTGATTCTCGCCGGACTTTCACATGGAGAGTGCCAGGTACCCGTTAGTACCATGAGAACACCATTGAACGACATCGTTACGGTGGTGCATGATGGCTCGTTTGGGGAGGAATTATTCTTGGTTCCAGAACTGAACTGCATGTTCAGAGTGTAACGATGGCAGGCTACATCTATAGGGATGTCATTCTGGAACAACATGTACGTTTGTTTCGGGGCGCCATGGGTGCTGAATTTCTGTTTATGGATGACAGCGCCGGTCCTCACCGTGCAAACATTGTAAACGAATGCCTTCAATCGGAGGATATCACCCGTATGGATTGGCCAGCATACTCACCGGACTTGATTCCAAAAGAGCATGTGTGGGATATGCTTGGCCGACGAATTGCAGCCCGTCAACCCCCTCCCACCTGTCTACCGGAACTTCGGAGGGCATTGCTTGATGAGTGGTGTAATATTCCCCAAGATCAGATTGATAATTTGATACTCAGCATGCGTAGGCGTTGTAAGGCCTGTATTGCATCGTCCGGGAGACATACTCCGTATCAACCATCATACTAACCATGTTATACTGTTTTTTGTAAATAGGTTCTTTTTTGAAATTTGCTCCAGGGAGTAAAAATCGCAATTTTTATTAATTATGTCAAACATACAGCGTTTTTTCGCTCTTTACCTTTTGTTTAATAAATAGACTTTACAAATAAGTCAAATTTGTTTTGCTTCTGTCTCTTTCTTTGCCTGAACTTCATTATCCTTAATTTATGGACATGAGTGTAATTGATTTTCACAACTTGAGTTAAGAACGGATTTTGTCACTATACTAAATTAGTGGATTCGAAATTTATAGTTTAAGATAGATTAGGTTAAATTAAATTGATTTCTTGCGCTTGTTCACTTAGGGTTTATTGCTTTCTTTATATCACTCCTAGGACATCCTCTTGTGGTTTAACTTGAGGTTGATTAGTGTGCTTGAATAATAAAAGAATAATAATTATTATGGAAATTCCTGGTCATGCTTTGTTTCTCCCTCACACCTTAGGTAGGTAGGACGGTGAGGAAGCGACTTCAGGGGGAAGTCGCTCACAATGTTAAGCATTCACACGTTTGATTGACTGATGATTTCGGTCATTACAACGTCATGAGTGGCGTCAATTCTTTTGCTAATTTGCCTATCCAAAAACGAGTGGAACTTTCACACTCCAATAATATATGTAATAGCACACATTGCTTTTCTCTCATTATAGGAGCGTACAGCATGCTTATTGGATTGGATACCGAAGAAGGAGATGATTTCTTTTTTGCTGTTGGACATTTGACAGACACATCTGCTGAAAAGGCAGAAACTTTTCAAGGCAAAAATAATCTAACGAGAAATGATATGACAAACTCATTTTCGGGTGGCTATTCCATTGGCCTCTTCACTACTGGTTGCTATTACTTCTCTGAGGAGACCTCAACTTGGAGCAGCGATGGATGCAAGGTTTTTAACTGTTTTCGTAATTAATATTGTAAGAAAATTTAGAATACTTACCTATAATTTTAGATGTACCAAGATTTCAAGAGTAAGTCGAGTTTTGTCATATTAATTTGAGAAACATGCCAACGGCAACAAATACTTTGTTAATGTTAAACTATACAAATAATTACCACTAAATAATTTTAAAAAGTGGATGCAGTCTTAAAGTATAAAAAGTGGGAGGGAGATAAACTAAATGATAAACTAAAACAACTAGGTTGTTGTAATATTAAGGAATAAAAAAAGAATTTTCCTTCAAAATGTAAAAAAAAAAAAATTATTATACATAATAAGCGAGGGGGGAGGGATAAATAAGGAAGTCAAAGTAATTTCGAAAAAAATTATTGGAAGTGCTGATTTTTTGAAGGGAAGGGAAAATGTTAAACGAGAAAGCCCGAGCGATGCCGGGCCATGTACTTACATCGTACGCGTACACACCCACACAGAAGTTCTGGCGTCATGAGGGAAAGAGGAAGTTCTCATGGGGATTGTTATACATTCGGTAAAAGCCCGTGCAACGCCGGGCTTAGTGGAGGGGAAATAAACATAGAAGTCAAAGTAATTTCGAAAAAGAATATTGGTCATGCTGATTTTGTGAAGGGAAGGGAAAATTTATCAAAGAAGAGAAAGCCCGTGCTACACCGGGCCATGCCAGCTAGTCTAAATATAAAAAGCTTATTTTTGAAACTTTCTTTGTACAATTTTGACATTTATATTTATCCAAGGAATATGTCATAATGTGAGCTATATCTGTAGTAATTTTCTGAAACGTTTTAAACAGGTCCATTCCTCTCGTTCTAACATGATCTGTTGCCACTGCAATCATCTAACAATGTTCGGAAGTGGTTTCGTCGTGGCACCGAATAAAATAGATTTCAGCTATGTGTTTGCAAACGCAGGATTCGAGGACAATCTTATTATCTATCTCACCCTGATCCTCACTTTGTCTCTATACATTGTATTGGCACTATGGTCGAGATGGAAAGATAAAAAGGATCTTACAAAGGTATGAAGCCAATTTGGTAAATCAGTTTTATAAAGTCAGATTTAATAATAGGAAAATTCCTTTTAATAGTAAATATTTTTTTTTAGTTAGGTGCTACGCCTCTACCAGACAACGACATGCAAGATAAATATTTTTATGAAATTTTGGTTCAAACTGGATACCAATTCAATGCGGGTACAAAGTCGAAGGTAAAAAAAAAAGGTTTCAAATCTTTTAAATATTTTTTATAAATATGCACTCAAATATGCGTTTGTGAACTCAAATTTTTAAGATATTTTTCTTGAAATTTCAATTGATTAAGAGGTCTCAGGGGTGTTAATTTTGTCTCGAAAGGTGAAAATATAAACAGTTTTCAAAACAGGTATATTTCTTTTAAATTTAAATTAAATAATTCGAATTTTTTTTTGCACGTTATTTACAAAGGATTATAGTTTCCAAAAAGTACAAAATGTTTGAAATATAATCCTAATTTTAAAAGTTATAAGCATATACAAATAAGAAAAAATTTTGTAATAAATATTAAGTAATTTTTGCGGCGCGCACGCTATTTTCTAAAATAGTAGCCTTTGATGCATAAAACTTCATAGAACTATAAAATGTATCATACTCTTCAAGCCCTATTTAATTAAGAATAATATATCTTTTGTATTTCAAAATATTTGAAAAATATTGAAATTTTTTAAAAAAATTTTAAAAATGTAATATTTTATTTTTTAAAAAATATAATTTATTATTCTATTTATTTAAAATTACTACGGTGTAATAAGGATACATTTAACTTTATAAATCAACTTATTGCTAGTAATTAAAGCTATTACTTTTGAAAATAGCATGCGTGCCGTAAAACTTAATTAATATTTCTTATAAAAATATTTCTTATTTTCATATGCTTATAATTTTTAAAATTATGATTATATTTTAAACATTTTACACTTTTCTGAAGCCCCATTCCTTTATAAATAATGTGTAAAAGATTCGAATTCTTTAATTTTAATTTCAAAGAGTTATATGTATTTGAATATTGTTTATATTTTCAGCCCTCTAGAAAAAGTTAACAACCCTGAGACCCCTTAAGCTAACTAAGAACGACTCGGAATAAAAATTCTGCTATATTTTTTTGATCCTCTTCAAATATTTCAACTTTTTAGTAAGCTTTAGTCATTAAAAATATTCTCGGAACTCTGAACAGATGTTTGATGCTCAAAGAATATATTGTTCCCTCAAAAATTCCGTAAATGAAATTATAGTCTCTAACTTACGTTTAAAAATAACAGACAACAAGGGCGACATCCATGTCGCCCTTGTGTATTATTTTTCCTGATAGCTTGAAAATTCTATTTTATCTCTTATTTTATTTTATGCTTCAATTCTAGTCAATTTTGTAAGGCTTTTTCAAATTAAGGAGAAAAATAATAAAAATATTCGCATTTAAAACATTGTTTGATTAGTTTTTTTTAGATGTTTTAAAATCAAAATCATTTCTTATGAGATAGAATAGATAATAATTTTTTATGATACAGTTGATACCTATTGTTAAATTATAAAATTACTTAAAAATTTCATGTTTATTATGAAATTTACCGATACTGAAATTAGAATTCGTAATTGAAATTATCCCAGCAACATCTGACGTTTTGTACTCAAATTTGTCAGTAATATGACGGGTAAAAGGCATTCTGATAAAAAAAAATTTCTAGGAAAAAATTAATTTAAATAATGATTAATATTTGCCTGAATAAATACTCTTATTATATATATATATATATATATATAAGAAAACTTACCGATAAATCAAGTAAGATTTAACATCGAATATAAAATAAAATCTATGAATTTACGCTTATATTTATGACCATCGAATAAATTTCGAAAAAAAAAATGAATAACTCCTAACTATTTTTAGAATATATTTATTCTAAATATGTAAGAAAACGAATATGTGTAGCTCCTTTGAATATATTTTTCTTTTTTTTTTCTCTTTGTTTCTAAAACTTTTATTAAGTTTAAAGCTCAATGCTATGATTTCTACAAAATCTACTTGTAAGAAAATTGTTTTTCTTTAATTTTTATCCATAATTTACCTGATTACAACGAAATGAGTACATGTTATAAATTATCTACATTGATAACTAAATGTATTTATATTTTTTATCATTTTGATTGATTAGAGTATTTTCATCTGAATTTCTCTCGAATAGGTCAATTTTATAATATCAGGGGAAGATGACGAAACTGATGTCCGAACCTTTGCCGATGACCAGCGTCCCATCTTCCAACGTGGCGCTATCAATTGTTTTATAATGTCTGTTCCAAGGTCTGTATTGATTTTATCCATCAGTTAGTTTATTTCCTGTATTACTTAGTAACGAAATAATTATTCTAATGCTTTTAAATGCTATTTTGATGGGAAAAAATCCACTTAGGCTATTATTAATTTAATTCGAAATTTTCTTTTGTAGCTTGTATTTTAAAAGAAATTTTTAAAAGAAAATGCATAAAAATACTGGAAAGCATGATTTCTCAAATTTTCGTTGTTTCACTCTATTTTTAGGGGGGGGGCTATTCTAGTGTGTATGTGTTGTCCAAAGAAAAAATACAACTTTTAACTTATAATAAAAATTATATTCAATTAAAATAAGCTTTTAAATGAGCATTTCTTGTTTCTTAAATACTTATTTAAAGATAAATAACATTTGATGAATTGTTATTAATTAAACAAGGCATTAATGCTTTTCATAAATTGCTATAATAAATGCGTTGTGTGAGAATTTTTTTTAAAAAATTAAATTGTTTTTTTTAATGATGGAGCATATGTGGCATTTACTTCTTTCTATACTATTCTTGATGCTTTAAAATCATTAGAAACACTTTTAATCGATATGATAACTCTTTCTACTGCCAAAAAATAAAGCTTTGACATAAAAATAGGATTATGCAAAAATAATATTTAGTTTAGTGTCGAAAAAGCAACTCGAAGAATATTTGCGAACAGATTTTATAGCTGTGAACCATGCTCAAGTACTGAAGACGATATCTGAGCTGGCACACCACGACACGTCATCGTGAATATTTTGAACACTGAACAATTTTTAAGTGCATGAGTTCCATTGCACGATGCATTTTTTGTGGAATCTGAACTCGAACATGCAGCTCGACTGAAATATCTCTGAAACTGTACACAGCACCATGACCACTCGGTTATAGTACTTTCTATTTTTCCTTGTATATATACAAGGGGTGATCAAATGAAAAGGTACGAAACGACACAATGGGTACAAATATAGTCTTTATTCAAAATATACACCATAGGCCTGAGCACAACGATCCACTGATGAACAAGCCGCAGGATTCCTTGTTCCCAGAATTCCTGTGGCTGTGACGAGACCAGTCCTTCACAGTGTCTTGAGTACGTCGTCCGAGTTGAAGCGCTTTCCTTCAGGTGTTTCTTCAGTCGACCAAACACATGGAAATCGCAGGGTGACATGACCGGACTGTAGGACGGATGGTCCAACGTCTCCCATTGGAACTTGTCCAGTTCCATTTGTGTGACTCTGGAGACGTGTGGACGCGCGTTATCATGGAGCAAAACCACACCCTCCGTGAGCAGCCTCGGTCTTTTGTTCTTGATGGACCTGCGTAGGCGTCGGAGTGTCTCACAGTACACATCGGAGTTAATGCTTTTTCTGTGCTCGAGTAATTCTGTGCTCGCATCATTTGGACGCCGCTTTTTATAAGAGCCTTTGCTCTCTCCTGCGCATGCGGGCACCGCGCTTGATCCGATCCCAGTCAGAGTCTCCAATGGCATCCCGAGATGTCTCGCTACATTCTCCCTTGGAGGAATATGCAAATATTTAACTGTTTCATTTTTATGTCGTTTCGTACCTTTTCATTTGATCACCCTTGTATTTATATATATAATCTTGTTAATACACTCATAAACTATGAAATTACATGCCAAGAAAGAAACATCGAGTTGAAGGTAAATGTAAAACACAAAAATAATGACAAAAATAAGCTAAGCTTTTTCCAAAAAATAAGATGATTTGACAGTTACGGGGGAACATCTCCAGCTATCTTCAATACCTCATAGAACCTTCTCGTGCTTTTATACAAGCCATAATATGGTCCGCCAATGAATAGAACAGATGTCTGATTAAAGTGTAGTATTGGGGAGGGGGGCCTTGGCGATGTCAATTTCTTCAAAATCGATCGCCAAGCTACTTCACTTAGCGATAGGTGTCCGGAAGCCAGAATGAATTCGTTATCTCACCATAATTTCTATATAAAAGTCGCCAAATCCAAATCCCCCTATACTACACTTGAGCCCAGATGTCTTATTTTTCTTGTCTCGAGTCAGGTAGGCTCGCATATTTTGAAAATCCCTTTCCAAATCATGCATAGTGTAGCAGGAGGACATTGAGAGTTTCTGCTGATATCGATATGCTAAATAGACAATACGCCCGAGAAACAGACATTGGAAGAGTCCAAGCGTGACATAAGGAGTCCAGAGCAATCCGATCCATGTGGTAACGTTCATTATTCAACTGGTAAATTGTACCCTAGAGAACCGGTTAGGAATGAAAACGCATGGATACATGAAATTTTATCCACATATCGCTGAGCTGTTAGTGTCTCATTTATCACCGTCAAAATGAAGCAACTATCAAGGGCCATTAAATATGCAGTGCTGTGTCGCGCTTAGTAACGAAGGCACAGAAGACCCTCAGATCCATACACAGAAGTTATTTCCGTCCAGAACGAAGCAGGATTCATCACTTAACATACACGGGCCACTCGTCTGCAATATTTATTATCACTCTGGTTTGGTACCACTATCGATGAAGCCATTGATTTTAAGGTATTAAAGGCAGTATATGTAAAAAGCTCTTGGATCACAGCCCCAGAAATGATTTGAGCGTGTACGAAATTGTTCAAGCATGAATTCTACAACAAAATGGAACTGATCACTTTGGAATCCATGAGCTCTTGGCGTTCGATCTTTCGATCGTCTGATATAGTCAATCGGAATGCTGTGGATGAGTACCATCACATGTCCACTTATCTCCATTTCTTCTGAGGATGGACGCAGAATGATCGACCTGAATATCAACACAGAATATCAATCATTCTGCGTCTTCAACTCAATGATGAGACGTCTTTCTAACTCGATTTTAATTGGAATAAAATTCTTTTTCAAACTCTACCTGGCACTCCACTCGCTTAATAATACTTCTAGCATGGATATGTGATCTTATAAATCTTCCATTATGCGCTCTTATTGATAGCAGTATCACAGCAGAATATATGACCATGCACAATCGTACTTTTACATAATGCTCCTCACTCCACTCATTTGCTTAGTTTCGTGCTTATAGCTTGTTTTCTAGGTGTAATAATTTCATTCTTTTGCGAATGTAATTTTGATCTTTATTTTTATGTAGTTTTTTCAGAGAAGTTTGACTTTACTCAACCAATTTAAAAGCTTGTGACGGATCTATACGCGTTTCTACTAATTTCTTCTTTTTCTTTAAAACAAAAAAATTATTTAAACCAACCTTCATCGAGAAACCAAACGTGATTTATGTAAATGTGGAATATTATATAAATTCGGTTTTCGCGAGTTGAAAGAGAGTGAAGTTAGAGGTCAAGTTCACAGTTAATTGAAGTAAAGTGACGCAAGTGATCTATTGACACGTAGTTGTTGACAAGCTGAAGTTGATACGTTTGATGTGTGCAAGTAGAAGTGGTTAGTGAAGATTGAAAAGCAGTGGAATTAAAGATTACAGAGCGTGGAGCCATCGTCATTTGATGAAGCTAAAGAAAGTACCTGAAGTTTCCCGTGAAGGATCCGAAACATTAAGGATTCAGATATCGTAAATTTGATTAAGTAAAAGCTGATTATTAGTGTGCGACGTAGTTGTAAATGAACGTATTTAAGCTGTCTTAGATTCAGTTGAGGTTCTGTAATATTATCCCCGCCTTAGAGTTAACCTTTGCACTCTACCATTGTTTATATACCTTAATTAGAATTGTTTTGTGTCTGTTTCATAATCATTAATAAGAATTAAAAAATCAAATTGGATTTGAATAATGTCTGTGGATTATTTAGTTCCTCCTACACATCTAGCCGGATTTACAGATAGATAGGAGGGTTCGGATGTAAGGGGTAACCAGAGGTTACCACAAGCTTAGTTTTCACCTAAAAAAATAAAATTTCATAAAACAACTCATTGATCCTTTTTGTTCCTTAGGTGCCTTGGACAACTTAATTACTTGAGGATATGGCACGATAACTCGGGTGAAGGGAAGAATGCCTCGTGGTACTTGAAGCATGTCGTGGTCAAAGATATCATTACTGGTTATAAATACGAATTCATTGCAGAGCGATGGTTTGCCGTTGAGGAAGGAGATGGATTGGTAAACACTTTTTTGCTAGTTCCAAAATTTAAATCAGAACAAAATGCGTACGATTTTTGAAACTCTAAAAAAATATTTTTACTAAAATCTGTTTATCGCTTCATTAAAACATTTTCATTTTGAAGTTGTAATTCCTTTACCTTTAGGACATATCTCACGAAATATTTTTGAAAGAAGAATTTGTTTCAA
>BMAO01019750.1:0-57714 GCA_019973975.1 Trichonephila clavata | reverse complement strand
AATTCAACAATTAAACCAGCATATATCCAAATTAATAAAATCGATCGGAGAAAATGTTATACTCATGAACCATGATGTATAAGGTTTTCAGATAATTTTTGTCCTTTAAAAAGATGCTCAACAGTATGTGATCGTTCTTTTTACATAACTGAACTATTTTCTCACCTATTCTCTCTTGCGTAGGTATGCCAACTACACTGTATATGAAAGATCTAATCATGTTTGCGATGAGTTTCTATGAGCGGGAGCTTTTATACAGCGGTTCCTTGAATAAATTATCATAAATACGTTAACAGTTTATGAATTGCACGTGTGAGTTGAGGTATTTTAGTTTTATAATCAGTCAAAATATCTTGCAAACACACTTTTCTGCTTTTACATATTAAAGTATGTGTTTCGTCACTAAAATGGAATTTATCGGATAATATACAATCTTTCCTAAATTGTTTTTTTAAAAAAATTGGGATGTGTCACTTTCATGTAATGTATAATGGGTTTAGTCGTTCGGAATTTCATAAACCGTTTCCATTTGGTTTCGTTCAGAACGTTCACGTAACCGTTTTTTTCTCGATTGTTATTATTTTCTCTGCCGATATCGATCAAAACTGGATGTTTTTCGGTGTAAATAAATTTCATGTGATTCATGACGGGCGTGTACCCCCCGAGCAAGTAACAAATTTGACAAAAGAATATAGTAAACGTGAAAAGGTTTCGAATAAATGTTCGGGTTTGACTATTTTAGGACTGTATAATCCACTTTTAATTTCGTATAAACCTAAAGTATAACCCGATATGTCTCGAATATGTGTGATGAAGTTTAAAACGTATTCCGAACCCAATAATTTACTTAAAAGAATCAAATCATGAAAGTATTCTGGAATATCGCACGATTTACTCGAATTATAAGAAACCCATTTCGAAAAGTCTTTTTCGTATAAACAATGATAGCGTTTACTATCGAAATTAGTCGTTAATAGTAAGCAATTATGATCTAGATGCCATAAGCAAAAGGAAGGGGAATAATTAGGGTTTTCTTTCAGATGACGTACTAATTTTTCTGTAATTTTCATCTTTTTTTTTAGAAAAAAAGATGCATTTTGTTTGTGTTCTCGATTTAGACGAAACATTAGGTTTTTTTAATGAAAGAGAGTTTATTCCCAGACCTTACGTAGACTTTCTGTTAAATTTCTTAAAATTTTCAAATTTTGATATTATTTTATGGAGTTATGGAACCGATTCGTACGTAGAATTGGTTATAAACAGTTTTATTCAAAAATTAACGTCGTATGCATACAAAATATTTGGTAGAACACAATGCCAGCTATCGGAACACAAATATGGTATCACTAAATGTTCGGAACATATTCGTAAGCTATATTTACAAGATATCTTTTTAATTGGAGTGGATGACAGAGTTAACGAAATGATGGATGATAGATATGATTTGCGCATATCGGTGGAACCCTATGGAATTAAGAATAAACAAGATTTTGAACTCGTCAATGTTGTCGATAAAATTTTAACTTTTTGTCAGGGAGCTTGATTGGACCTCGTATTCCAGTTTTTCGGGTATGGCTAAAATACCGTTTTCGGGTAATCGAGTCGGAACGCAATGAGATTTTTCGAGTGTCAACACTTCGCTCATGTCGTCGGAATCACGCAATAAATTTTCTTTTATAAAAATGATCGATTTGATTCTTCCTCCGATTTTGATAAAACTCGAAAAATTATACTTCATGTTGATGCAAACGCGAACGATGGCTAAACTCGGAGTTTTGAAAATGGCTTGAATGTAATCTTTAGATGCACTCTTAATTCCTTCGGGAGTGAACACTTTAGTATCCTTCAAACACCATTTGTTATCCCGTAAAGCGTCAAATTTTCGACACGAAGGACACATCCCATGGCACGATTCCATGAAAAAATTACTCGGTAAACACGACTTTTTACACAAAACTTTTCCAATTTCTTCTAGAGGCTTGCATTGGGATTGTTTAATTGTGTTCTCCTTAGTGTTCTTGAAATATCCGACCACCAACACGTCGAAGCAATTTTCGGCATCTTGAATATACTGTTTCGTAATGGCAATTTTCGTACCCACCGAATTATACCCATCGCCGAAAAGATTTTCGTTTTCGTGTTTCTTATACAACGTACTGTTTTGTAAAATTTCTCTCCAATTCGTGTCGATTAGATTCATCACACCCGGCTCGCATAAATTCTGAATGGCATCGCTGAGTATTCGATTACTCAAGACTTTGTTTATTATTTCTATATCCATACTTTTAGTATTCGGAGGAACTGTCGGTCGGGTTATTTATAGGGGAGGAAAAATATTTATTTATTTTGTTTTATTCGTCACTATTCCGCGCAAAATTGCCGTTATGTATTTACTCAAAGCCGATATTTGTTTCGTGAAGCGATTGTAGATCGGATTCGGAATTTTTAACGACTCCTTCTTTTCAATTTCTTCTTGTATCAAGTAGGAAACGCAATGAAGTTTGTCGTCATCGCTGCTCTCGTTGAGATCGACTTGAAAAATAGAAAAGGCTTCCGTTAAAACGTCTTTCGGAATGAGGGCGGACAAATAAGGGGAGATGGCCTTGTCGTGGACCAGTTTACTGCCGAGATTGAATAACATGTCGTAAATGGAATTGATCGCCATCAGTTTTTTTAATTGAATTTCGGCGTTCACGCAAGTTTGACATATGCTGTAAATTTTATTGAAACCTTGAAAGGATTCAGTGATGGAGGAAATGTCGACTATGTCTTTGCTGATTGGCAGTTTTTCCACCACTTTCTTGAAATAGGAAATGTAATATTTTTGTTTGGCGCATTCCATTTCTTCGTTCACCTCCTTTCCTTTGTTGACTAATCTTTCTTGCATTTCCTGTAACACCTCCACGTCGCACTCTTTTTTCCGTTTACTTTCTGGTTCGGAGTCGGAATGGGCTCTTTTCATGATCTTTATTAATATTTAGATAAATTTCAAACGTTGTAAAATGTTGTAATTTCGAAACAAAATATAAATGTACAATATTAACATAATAATAACAATTAGAAGAAATGAAGAAATTTTGAAAAGAGGAATTTCAAATGTTTCAAAAATAAAATGTTTTGCTTTTTTGAAATTTAAACGTTTTGTTAAATTTATTAATTCTTTAATAGGCTCAGGCGCAATAATTAAATTTGCATTTATATCAAAAGTTAAAATTGTTTTTTTCCAATTAATTGTGTTAAAAGAATCCACATTAAATTTTTCGGCATAAGGAAATTCTTTATAAATATCTTCAAAATCTTTGAGGTAATGGTATAATAATTGAGCTGTTAAAATTATATTTTTTGGATAAGGTAAAACAATTTGACTTTGTAAAAATTCTTCAGAGTATAATATCCATGGGTTTTTAAACAAAATAGTTTCCATTATCTTAATTCAAATTACATTTCTTAAATAATTTTGTGGTAACTCTTCAAATGTTATAGTTTTTTCAAAAGAAAAGAAGTTTTCTCTATTAGAACAATACATTGGGTAACTTGTAAAAGAATTTTTATCAGTACATTTTACAATACCATTAAAAGTGTTATTTTGTGACATTCCAGTTTTAAATTGTACACATGGAGTTGTTAAGTCTTCTGAATTTTCATTAGCAAATGGCTGACAATTACATTCCTTCTTAATAGGATCCCATCCTATATTCATGGAAACATTTAAAAAATTTGATATACAATAATCACTAACACATTTAAAAGGTACTTCTTCGAGATTAATCATTGGATTATTTTTTACATCTTTTGAACCACATTGGCATTCATATCTGAATTTTCCACTATATATTTCATAAAAATCTTTTACAAAAGATGTTACAATTTTACCTGTTTTATTATCTACTAACACATTTAAACTATTATCTTTAGCGAATGGACTTTTACAAGCAATGAAATTATTTCCTTTAAAAATATTATTGTTTCTAGGTATACAAATCCAATCATTTGCAGAATAAAAAGGAATAGATGTATTTAAATTGCATTTTGAAAATCCTTTTGGTAAACAATATGTGCCAGAATCTAATTTTTCATTAAATAAAATAACTTCATCACCTTCAAAAATATTAATTTTTTCGTAATTGTTACCGGTGCAATATTGAGAACATTCGCAGTTATAATCTGGACATTTGAATCCATTAATTGCACAAAATAGTTTATCAAATGTATTAAAACCATTAGGTATAGTATCATAATTAGTAATATTTCGTTTCATATTCAAAAGTTTATAAATATTAGGTTTGTAAAATAAATTTATTATAGTAATTATAAAAATTAAAAATAAAACTAAGTAAATAATGTTTATTCTCATAATTATATGTCTTTTATTATTGTTGTATAATTTTGAAAGTGCGCAATATTTCAATAGAAATATAAATGAAAAAATAGTTTTATGGTGGACATTACGTAATCAGAAAATTTTGTTACATATTTTTCCTCATAACGAATATGTATTGATTGATGGGCAAACTGTTTATTTATATTTAGATAAAGAAAATGAAGATACATATGTTTCAGCTATTAAGTTAAAAGATAGATTAAAACAATTTATTGTGAATTATAAATATTTATTAGATTGGAGTGATCAACCTCCTAAAATAATTCATTATCCAAATAATTTAGTAAACATTAATGATATTTTAAATTTTTTAAATAGCATTTACCATTAATTCATCTGAATTTTTTTTAAATTTTTTAGTGTCTTGTGTATTTTCACTTGATATTTGTTCTGTATACTTCAATGTTTCTTTTCTAGCATAATCAATTATTACACTCTCAGGCAAGTAGCCCGTATTTTTCATTTCCTCATACTTTTGGTTATATGCTTGAAAGTATACATCTTGTATAAGCTTATGAGATTGATCTAGTTCTTTATAGATTTCCTGGTAAATTATTTTGATGACTTTCTGACTTGATATGAGTTTTTCATCTGATATGAGTTCATTATAACATTTTTCAAAATACTTTTCAAAATCAACATTAAAATATATTATTTGGTTTAATCGGTGTTTTAATTTTTTTTTCCATTCAG
This sequence comes from Trichonephila clavata, assembly GCA_019973975.1. Classification (NCBI taxonomy): domain Eukaryota; kingdom Metazoa; phylum Arthropoda; class Arachnida; order Araneae; family Nephilidae; genus Trichonephila; species Trichonephila clavata. Next base: position 52,640 of record BMAO01019750.1, on the reverse strand, counting down.
ACCATTGGTCATATTTTTTTATGTTTGTTAATAAAAAGTATCGTTTAACATGTTGTACTTCATTCTGTTTTATATAGAGGTTATTTTTAGGCATCTTAAGCCCAAAGAATTTATAATCAGTTGTGTTACGAAATTGTTTATTTTGAATTAAGTTTAAAATTTTTAAATAATTACCTTTTTCAACTGCTTCATATTTATAATCCATTTTTTCATAATCTAGTTTAAAAATATAATGATGAGTTACGTCGAATGTGGTTTCTGTTAATTTTAAAGTTAAAGTGTTTAACGTTTTATTGGTAATATGTTTATTAAATGGGTGAATTAAAAAAAGTTGTTTATTACTCAAAATTAAAGCTGGAATCAGTTCAAACTTTTTATTTATAAATTTTTGAAAAAAATCAAGATGTTGAATACATCTTACAAAAGATATCATATGCTCAAATATATCCATTAATAACTTTATTTATTTTGCAAAAATATTTAAAGCTTGAAGGAGGATAACATTTAATGTTTAGATTTTCATCAGTTATCTTTTCAATGACATTTTTGTAATTATGTACTTTATAAAATCCAACAAATTTAATGTTAGTGATTTTTAAATATAACAGCAGTAGACGAATTCCTTCTTTACAACAAATGGTTTGAGAAGATAGTTGTACTCTAAACGGAAAAAGTGGAAAAATACTAGCACCTCTAACATATACTTTTGTATTTTCAAAATAAACAATTAATACAGATTTTGCATCTGGATTAATCCTAGATAACACTGGTAAATTTGATTTATTATAAATGTCAAATCGAATGAAATTCGGAATTTCTATGTATACTTCTAAAAGAGAAATCCATTCTCTAACGAATTCGTCATTCAATTTTTTCTTTTTGTACTTGTGAAATAATTTTAAATAATATTCTGCAATAGGTAATTTTAATTTACTAATATCACTCATATTACATATAAATACTTATAATTACATGTAAGCATTTATATATTATATTTTAATTAAATATTTAAAAATATTTTTTTTTATAGCTAATGTATATATTTCTCACTATGCACTTCTAAAATAGAATATGGTATATCTTTTCTCTGTTGATTTAAAATTAAAGCTAATTTTGCTATACTTTTTAGTGAATAATCAATTATAATATCATTTTTCTTTTTTTCTTCATATGGAACATCTAAATAAATTTCTTGTTCTGTATCAAAATTTAAAAAAAACATTCTTTGCCTTTGCTGTTCTTCTCTCAAGAAATCTACAACATTAAATTGTTCAGTTTTAGGACGTTGTATAGGAGATAAAACTTTTGGATTATAAAATTTTTTTGACTGTGGATCATAAATCTTATCACTACATTCGTCAAATTGTGGAATATCTGAATTTTCATTAAACTTTTTAAGAATTTCGTCTAAATCTTTGTCAGGATACATATTTTTAAATTTTACTTCAATTTCTTCTCTTTCAGCTGGAGTTAAAGTAATATTTGTTTTTGAAAATATCTTTCGAAATATTGCATCATTCATACATAAATTTTCAACAATATAATCTACAGTATTTTCTTCTCTGTATAAAGAGTTATAATCAGTAATCATTCTTAATTATGAATAATTTTTTTGAAAAAGTTATTAGTGAACATACTGTAAAATATATCAAAGATATACAAGTGATATATAAACCATCTTGGATAGTTCAAGTGTACTTTAATGATAAGTCTTGTGTTGTTCATAAAATTTGTAAAGGATTACGACATTTTATGAGTATTATACAACAAGTTCAATTTATTAAAACAGATATTGATAAATCTTTATGTTTTCCATCCACATTAGGGTATTTTGATTTGTTTGGATTTGTTAAAGGAGATACAGCAAAATTTTGGCAACAAGATAATGAATTACTTATTTATTTTTTATAGTCATCATTTGAATTATATCATCCATTTTTTCACATGTATATTTATATTTTAAATATTTATAGGTTGTAATTGCAAATAATGAAATGAAAATAATTAATGTTAAAACTATAAAAGGAACTTTATAGTCATTTACATTGAATATAAAAATAGAAATGGAATATAATAAGCCTCCGGCTAGAGTAAAAATACCAAACGGTTCGATTTTAGAAATGTTCATTCTTTATTTATTGCGTAATAGTTGTTTACATTGTAATAAATTTTGAAAAACTATATTCCACATATTTTGATGCAAATGTAAAGATTGTTGAAAAAAATAGGTATAAGGTATAAGTTTTGGAATCATTTGGATGAAATTTAAAATAGTATCTTCTTTGTTTGTGAATTCTGAGCATATTAACCAATTTTGAATTTCAGGCCAGAGTGTTTTCCAGTTACATTTAATATAATCTATTTCTTTTAAAATTTCGGAATCATTTTTCATCATTTCAATAAAAAAACAAAGTAATGCATTAAAAGTTTGTTTCATAATTTCTTCACACTGATCCATACTTTATTTTAAAAAAATAAAATAAAGAATGAAGTCTATTGATGATCTTTTTAATTTTATTTTCGAAAATGATAAAACAGTTGTTTATGGTAATTTAGGCAGACAGCCGCATGTTCTGTTTGAATATCTTATAAAAAATTTTCCAACTTTTGAAGTTCATGTGTTTTCAAACTATTACCAACTTCCATCTACCAGTAATATACAAGTTAATAGAGATTTTTATGGAAAATGTGACTTGTTAATTTTTATTGAACCTCATCCAAATATGATTGTTTCACTACCGAAAGAAGCTGCAAGAATGGTTGTATTTACGAGTCATTTATTGTTAACGGAAATGTTAAGTCCTTCAACATATGTTTCTTTTTTCAATATACCAAATATTCGTAATGAACTTTTAAATGTAAAATCTGTTTTATCTCTTCAAGAAAACTCAATTCAAGCTATAAGAGGAGATATTTTAAAAAATCAAATAAATTACTTTAATGTTAAAACTATAGGTGTTAATTTTCCAGTTTGTGATATTAGTATTATTCCAGGAAAACCAACTAATCCATTAGAATATAAAACATTTGTAATTGCTGATTTAACAAATACAACTTCCCCTCTTCATTTACTGGTACATTTATGGGATATTTTTGATTACTTAAAAGAAAACATTGATAAAATTGAAAAATGGTTAATTTGTTTTCCCGAAAAACGAATTAAACGATATGAAACTTTTGTACAAGATTGTATTAATAAATTATTTTGTAAAACTTTTAAACACGGAAATGTAACAAATAGTGCTGAGTTATTAGCTTTAACTCCTTTTTATAAATCTGGAGTTTTGGATAAAAATCACTCTTGTAATAATAAATATTTTTGTAGATTAAAATATGTTGCTCCAGCTAACGAAACTGAAGCATTTAAGACATGTATTGTACATAATTTAAAAGCATTAACTGGCCAATTATATCTAATTGAATAAAGATGAATGCTATTGATGATATGTTAACTGAGGCAGATGTTGAAGCAATTGAAAATATACTTAATTTTGATAACTTGAGAAATGAAAATCGAGAACTTTATATACCAATAACATCACCTATATCTAGTTCTTCTGAAATAATTAGTGATTTTAATGCAATGCGAGTAGCAAGTAAATCATCTAACAGTGACTCCAGTGGAAGACCACGATCGACATATTCAACAAGACAAAGATCACGTTCACGGTTAAGATCTTTGTCAAGATCCCGCTCAAGGTCACGATCAAGGTCACGATCAAGGTCACGATCAAGGTCACGATCAAGGTCACCTGCAATATCTTTATCACGCTTATCAAGAATTCCAACTGAAAATAATTCTCGAAGAGTTAGAAGTAAATACAAAATAAAACTAATTCCCACTCAAGATAGAATTCCAAATCGTGTTTGCAGACATTTATTAAGCCATTGTGTAAAAAAACATAAAACAGCTAGAGATAGAAAAACGTACCGAGCTACATTAAAGGTAAACCGGAGGCGGTGAATATATTATAAATATCAAAAAAATTAACGATATGTAATTAATATATTTAATAAAGATTGCAGCTAAAAAAATTATTAGTAATACAATTATAGTGTGGAATAGTTTATTAAAGTTTTTTGGATCTTTTTTATTGTAATAATTTCTTTTTTGGATTTTTAATCTTTCTTGAAAAGTGTTATTGCTAAGAGAATTTATGTATTCTTCCATTTTCTCTACTATAAATTCAAAGTAATCACTCATATCTTCATCTAAAATTTCCCAAATAATTTGCGGAGTTATTTCAACTTCTGTATTATGGGATTTAAAAAATTCAAAATCAAACCGCTTATTCATTTTTTCAATAGTATTTAAATCTAAAACATAGTTAAAATTAAAAGGATCAAATATATCAATAATGATAGCCAATATACTATAAGCAGTAAATAATCCACTTACAAGAGAAATACCTGATCCAAATACTTTTGATATTTTAATTGCTGATTTAAAATTATATTTTACTATTATATCAAGTAATGCAGATTTTGTTATTTTATTGACAGTTGCACTGGCAGTTTTTGACATTTTTTCAAGAGCTCGTGGAATTCTTTTCTTAAATGTACGTGCTACAGAATCTATAGTTACGTCAATACTCATATCTACTGCTATATCTCGTATTAAATTTGTTACAAATTGGTCATCTGCATTAGAAACGTTCCTTTTTCTTCTTTTTTTGTTTGTATTTCCTTCCAACCATTCATTAACATTTTTTATATAATTTGGAATAGCTATATTTAAATTAAATTTGTTTTGTGTACTTATTGTAGATCGTTTTAATGAACGATACAATGAAGAACCAATAAAAAATTCTATAACTGTTTGGTGTCCTGATTCATAACATTCTTTTTTAGATGAGTCGAATTCTAATCCATAATATGTGCAATACAACTTATTTAATTGCAATAAATTGTTTTTTAAATCTAGTCCATTATGTAATGGATGTAATGGTTTTGTTTCAAATAATGATTCGGGGAAGATTGCAAACATTTTTTTAATCGTGTTTATCATTATACATTTACCATTACGAAACTCAGTATCAATATCTAAAGAAATTTGTGAGCAAGCTGGTTGACAGGCAAATGTAAATTGACTTCCTAATGGCAAAACGGTTGTATTATCTGTATCTGTACAATTCTCTAAATTATTTTTTTTGGGGAAACAGGCAACTTTTCTACATCCTGTTGTATTAAATTTTATATTTACAACTTTACATTTATTGGCAATTAAAGTTGGAATATAATAATCATCATTTGTTGCTGGACGAGAATTTATTTCGCTATGACGAAAAATATGAGGATGTGATTGTAAAAATTTATTATATTGAAATTCCAAAGCACAATTTTCAGCATATATTTTTGCATTTATTATATCGTAAGATGTTTCCATACTTTAATATTAAATAACATTATCAACAGTTGGACCTTTTTTATTTCCTGAAATAACAATATGTTTCAAGCAATAAACAGGGATTTCTTGTAATGTATACTTTAAGCATTTACACATTAATTCTTCAACAACGTGAAAAAATGGATGAAACTTTCTCGTTAATGTTGTTTCTTTTTTCTCGGTACGTTTTGAAAAATACGTTGTAATATAACTATGAAATTTATAAAATTTTGATTTAACTAACCAAAATACAGCAGTAATAAATTCTTGTTCAGTATTCCATTCAAGTAAATATGATTCATGTCCTGTTACATATAAATCTTTGTTATTAATAAAAATGCTATTATTATAAACAGCAATTCCATCTTTTGTATCACAAGCACATTCTTTTCTTTCTATTATTGCAAATGTTTCTGGTTGCATATAAGTGATTTCTATTAAACCTTCTTCTACATATGTTGTAAATGGAATTTGCAGAGAATGAGGAAGATATATTTTTACCATTTTGAAAAAAATATACTTTTATAAATGATGTTATAAAAGAATTGTAATAAGCGTATTTTATTTTTGATATAATTTTAAATTTTATAAATTTACAACCATGAGCTAAATAATATGCAGCAATAAAATGAATTAAATCAGTTTTATTAAAAAATATAGCAGGACAACGGACTGTAACTTTCAGTAATTTAATCATAGCTTTAAAATTAACTGTTACTAATAGTATTTATATGTTATTATTTTTTTAATTATTATTATTATTTTATAAAAAATATTGTTTAGTTTAACTGTTTTTTCCATTGAGAATATAAACGCGTTAATAGCTTTTCTATATATTCTCCTGCATCTTTTAAATATTCCGACTCTGTTATTATTAAATAGCTCATATAAGCAGTTAAACCTAATGTTAACAAGATAAAAAATAAAAATATATATCTACCAGTTAAAATTGTAATGATTGATAGAATTAAACTAATGTAAATTGTTGAATACACCAATACACCTTGAGCTAGATACTTCATACTTTACTTAACTATTAAAATTATCTAAATTAGATAGTATTGTGTAATCATTATATGTTAAAGGTTGTGTTGTTTGATCATCAGCAATAATGTTATAGTTATTAGTAAATCGTTGTAATCTTTGGTTTTTAATGTATGAATTTGGGGGATTATTAGCCAGAATTTTGTAATTAATTATTGTTTCATGATCTGCTTTAAATACAAAATAATTACCAGTTGTTACAATATTTGCTTTATAAAGAGAAGTATCATCCTGTGCATGTTCAAATGGTTGATTATCTATATTATACCACGTGCTTTTTGGAATAAAAATATAGTCTAATTCATTTAAAATTATTTTTATTGTTTGTTCAGCGGGCAGTTTATAGGAATAAACGTTATTTTTTGGCTTACAAGCATACAAATTCGTTCCTACTTTTTCAATTCCTACAGTAGATGTAGATGGACAAAATACAAATGGTTGGTGCATTCTACATGTTATATGCAGAGTTGAATCTAAAACAAAATTTCCAGTTTGAACTTTTGAACCAATTATACAAGGATTCCATTTTGCTTCGGTTAAAAAATTTTGTGTCCAAAAATTAAGTTCTCCGTATGGATTATCGTATCGAACTTTTTTTATTTTAGGTTCATCCCATACACATTGATAGTTGTTATCTATTTTAATAGGTCTTTTTAATTCTCTGATAAATGAAAGCGATTTACATTCTTCATGAACACACATCGACGAAACGAGAATTTCGTCATTTTCGCATTTTGGAGGAGTAGTTCCAGATGGTAATCGATGCTGAATCCAGTTGTTTTCTTTTAATTCGTTAAATTTAAATACATCTAAATTTTCAAATTTAAATGAATTTGGAATGGAAGCAGTACATTCTTTACCATTAAAGTGAAACCCTGGAGAACACATATCTATAGATTTTTTTTTACAGTTATAAAATATATTTGAATCTCTAGTTGGGATGTTTTCTAAATGAGTTTTACAAGCTGCAACTAATTTATAATCTTTAATTAGATATCCGTACTCAACATTTACTTTTTCGAGAATATTATTTGAATCGCAATTATAACCAATAGTTCGATCGAACAACACAGAAGCATTCCACGTTGCTAAATGTTTTTGATAATACCAAGCAGGTACAACAGCGTTTGAATCTATTAGTTTAACATTTTCACAAAGTTTTGGAATTTCGCATTTTTTCGTTTTTATGTCAAACACTTTGGGTAATTCAGTTAAATTAACATCTGTTTCAAACTTATCCCAATTAGACGAACATGGTTGAACGTTTGTTAATTTACCTTTAATACATTTACCAAATGAAGCATAATATGCAAATGGGAAATGAGTAAATTCATAAAAAGGTACAATTTCATTATCTTTATTTTCGCAAACATCCCATTCACAATCATTATTTAAAACATATTTATTTTTAAAACATTGTTTAATAATACTTTTTTTATCGCGACATATTCCTATAGTCGTTCTATTTATTTTAAATCTATATCCTTCTGGTTTTACCAGGCAAATTTGCTGTGGATGAGTACATTTATCATGTTCAAAAATTTCATCCGATGGACAATGTTTATGAATTGACACTTCATTTTCACATTCGTAATACTTTTCAATATTTAAAATATCTGCATATTTATATCCATCTTGTTGATTTACACAAATATCTAAAGATTTGCATTCTTGATCTTTAAAGTAATGACCTGTAGGACAAATATTTAACTTTTTAATTTTATCATTTTCACAATCAAAGTAGAATAAACTAACATTATTAAAAATAAAATTTTCTGTTTGTTTCTTAGGCGTAATATCAAATTCAAAATTATTTTCTTGAATATATTCAAACAATTTTTCTTTTGTAGCTTTCATTTTAATATTCCCCTTTCCGAAACATTCATCTTTTTTATAAATTTGATTTCCATTCCAATAATAATTGTCTGTAAGCTCAACTTCCCATGTTTTATTTTGTATGTTAAATATTAATTTATTATTTAAATATTTTATTGAATACTGAAACGGGTTAATAATTTGTTGAGAATCGTAATCAAACAATTCATTTTTACTTAGCTTTTTAACAAATGATCCGTTTTCATACAAGTTATTTTCGAAATCTACAACTTTACTAACAATTGGTTTTTTTATATTTTCCTTAAAAGATACAAAAAAATAATAGTAAAGTACTAGAATAAAAATAATTATTATAAGCATGGGGCCTTTATTTAGTCAAAAGTTTTGCAAAGAATGGAAAACTCAAAGTATAAAACAAACAACTTGTTGTAATCAGCCAAATGTTCGTTATTTCGTTGTGCAAATAAGACGTGGAGATGAGATACCAACATTATACAAATACTGTTTACATTGTAAAAGAAAAGTTAAAGTTTCAAAATTTCATTAAATTGTTCTACTGTATTACTAATAAATCGATCTGGACGAGATTTAATAACTTTAAAATTTAAGCCACATTCATAGACTGTTCCATTTTGCAATTTTTCTTTAGCCTTAATTTTTTTATCACCAATAATAAAATAACCATTTTCATATAACAAGTCTATTGTTTTTTGTGGTTTCCATTTATAAATTACATCATTAAAAGTATGAAAAATGATTCCGTCACAATTTATTGGGTTTAAAGGTAGATCATTAATGCTTTTATAATATTTTTGAATGGTATAATTATTTGGCAAATGTTTAATATTTGGTAAATAATACAGCAATCTGCTTTCAACATTTGATACAGAAATACCTCTAACTTGGTAAACATCTAAAAGAATTACAGAACCATCTTTCATTTTTTCAGCTCCATATATTATTCCATTTCCAATTGAAACATTTTCAATTAAGTTTTGTACATTTCCTTCCCACATTTCATAAATATATGATTTATAACTATATACAAAACCAAATATACCATCATGTTTAATTGCTACTAAAGTATTTTCAATAGGTTTGTCTGTATGTTTTACTCGTTTACGTGTACATTTTGTTAAAATATAGGGAAGAGGATCTTTATTTTTAAATAATGAAAAAATATGTTTATATTTTTTTAATGTAGAAACATTAATTAAAAGTTCTGGTAAAGGTTCGTTACAATTATGTACTTCTAACTCAAATACTAATCCATATTCTGAGTTATTTTTAATATATCCATACATTTTTGCATTTTTTGATATATTTACTTCGTATCGTTCTTCAACAATAAATGGAAATTGAAAAAAACCAACTTTTTCATAAAAAGACTTGTATTCATTTTGATTCCAATCAGGAAATTCTTTTTCTTTTGATTCAATAAAATTGAACCATAAATCATGATAAAATACAGCTACTTGTCTTAATTTTTCTTTTTTTTCCCATATTTGTGTTTTACGTCGAAAAGAATCAATATAAAAGACTTTATAATGTTTAACAGAATTTTTAAATGGAGTGAAAATATTGCCCATTTCTTCAAAAGATTCGCACGAAACATTTAATCTAAATTCGTACTCATACATAAGTTACAATGTATTGTTTAAATTTATTTAAATATTGTATAAATAAATCAAATTTAGTATCAATTAACCAATATAAAAATATAACATAAATTATAGTAAAAACAAAAATGTAGATAAGTTTTAATTTAAACAAATAAACAAAAAATGAATAAATGGCTGGAGGTATAACAGAAATAACTAAAATTATTTTAGAAATATGTTGTTTTCCAAACACATTTAAATTTGATAATGAAGGCAGTGAATTGTTTTCATTGTTCTTTAAATTATTTTCAATAACTTTAATCAAACTATTTTCACTCATTTCTTTATTAATGTTATTTTTTTAATTTTTTTATTAAATTATTTAATAAAAATAATAATTTAAAAATTTATAGATCCTTTATAATATGAATGAAGTTTTAAAATACATATTATTTTTAGGTACTGACAAGCAACCAATGATACTTATCGTGTACTTACGTTTAAAAATGTATAAATAACTAGTTTAAAAATAATGGTTGTAGATTTGTTCCGATTAACGAAAAAAGCAAATGTCTTCTTTTGTGCATAATGGAATTAATCTAAGCAATTTGCCTCCGAGACATTATTATTTAGGTGATAATATATTCGTTTTTATCCTTGAAATATACGATGATGCATATTTACAAATTCAAAAATTTTATACAAATAATAATGAGTTGTTTTTTCCATCAGATAATTTCATAAGATTAAAACCTATTGTTTGGTATAATTTTTCTTGTGGAATGGATGACAATATAAATAATTATTATATTATTCCTGAAAATTTGTTTATTTATAAAAACAATAAAAAATATTTTATCCAAAAAATGTTTGTAAAACCCAAGCAGAGCTATCATTATTTTCAACTCAAGCAAAAATGTTTTCTTACTGAAATTCAATGGAATAACTTGAAAGCAATACGGTCAATTATTTCATTTGATTTTATTTGTTTTATGTTTGGAGAATTATTTACAAAATATTTATCACTCTATATAGGTGTTAATGGGAATTTAAGTGTATTGTACGAATTTATGTTTTCATATATTAAACATGAAATTTACCAATTATCTACAAACGAAAATTGTAGTAATATAGATCGTTGGAATAAATATTTTTATGTTGTAGTTTTTAATACGGATGTAAAACTACTAGCTAAAAAATTTTGGGACTCTAATCATTGTGTTGTATCAACCATTGGAGTTATTAAAGAATTATTTGAAAATATTTATAATTTTTTTATCTCTTTACAAATAAAAAACCAGCAATAACCAAAGCTACCGTCTTAATTCCTACTTCTGCGTAATATAAGTAACTCATGTTTGAAAACAATGTTTTTCCAGGTGTAGTACTATCATATGTGTTTAAGGTTATAAATCCAAAAAACAAAATTGAAGTAAATATTAAAACAATTAAAGAAACAATTAATATAAGTTTAAGATTCATTTTATCACTTTATTTCTATTGATAAATTAGAAATCCCACTATAAATGTACTTAAAACATTAAATATAATAGGAGCGATAAATATATATTTGTTGTTGTTCCAGAATTCAGTAGCTTCAACACCCTTTGTTGTTACAGTATTAGTAGCTGTTATAACAAATTTTTTTGAATTTGAAATATTATATGATATATATATAATTAAAATAATAGAACTAATTAAAAATACAAGTAAAATTAAACTGATCAAAAATTTCCAATTCATTCTCTTTATTAATAAAGAATTATGATTGTTGCATGGATACATACAGAAGGAGTTATACTATCACACCGTTATTATGTATTAGAATTAGCGTATCAAGATATTTTAGGTGTTGAAAGGAATTTTTTAATTAAAAGTCCAATGTCTTACACTCGGGCAGTAGAAGAAAATCCACACCTTCATAAATCTCTTGAAGTGATTATGTGTCAAAATTCTTATTATAAATGTAACAAGGTTTATAGTTATTACGAAATTATTCAGTTTATTCAAAATCGTTTTCAAATATTTCAAAATTATTATAAATCGAATGTATTGTTTGGATATAAAGGTAAAAGCTTTCAAAAAGATATCTTAAGAAAAGCTGGAATACCTTCAATCAATTTAGAAAATTTTAATATTCCATCGATATATAAACTTGAAAAGTTATTTATTATGAAAAAAAGACCGTGTAATAATCATGTTTCTACCAGAAATAAATGTGCTAAACATGTATTAGATTTATTGAATGCTTATTGCCGCTCTCAAAAGTCGATTTTCGTTTTCTAAATCTGCTAGTTTAATATACAGATGATTTTCGGATGTATTGGTTGTTTTTTCTACAAAGTTAACATCTAACCATAGTGTATCTAATTTAACTTTCGCTAATAAACGATGTATTAAATCAATTAATTTTGGTGGAGCATTTTTTCCGTCTACTTTTTCAATTCTTTCGTTAATTATATTAATGTTTTCTAAAAACAATTTAATTTGTTTTTCTTCTTCAAATATACCTTTTGGTAAAATATTTTCGTCAGCAAATATAATAGATTTAAAAACTGATTCTAAAAGATTTTTCACTGATACAGATAGGGGATGTATTGGATAATGAATTAAAAACTCTTTTAAATTATCTTCAGATTCCCAATGAACATAGTCAACATAAGTAGAATGAGGCGTTAAAACAAATTTAAAAGGATCTACTATTTTTCCTATTGATTTACATTTTATATCATACAATTTTATAGCGTTATGATAATGTTTCAATGGAGGGTTTAGTGAAATGCATTTGTCGTCTCGTTCGAAAAACTTTTCTTTATTTTCAAGAACACTTGAATTAGCAGTAGCGCCATATTCTAAATCCCCCCTACAAATTGATGATAACTCACTAAAAAAATTATTAGCGATAAAAGATTTTAAGTTTAAAGATTGATTTTTATCAATACATTTATCATAATATATACTATTACCATGCTTGATATACATCAAAATATCTTGTAAATCTTTTTGAATGACGTAATTGGAAAGCAATAATCCTCCAAATTGTATAGTTTGCTTTACATTAATATTATTCTTTTCAAGTTGTAGTTTAAGTTGATTAACAAATAAATCATTAGGTATTTCATAATTTTTATTTCCAAATAGCAAAGAATGAATAAATTTATTTAATTTCACGAGCGACATCTTGTCTTATCTTCCAGTAATTAAATGAAAACTTGTCATAACCAGTATAATATAAAAATAAACTTCGACCTATTAAACAGTATTTTATATAAAGTAAGAAAAATAATAACATGATTATGAAAAGCATTTTCTTAATTCTTTTATTCAACAAGTTATTATGTCAAGTGGCTATAAATACAAAAAGTTATCAAAAGCTTATATTTATGTCAAATAATAAGGTTTTAGTATTAGAAGATAATAATTTACCTTTTAAAACTAAAATTAATTATATTTTTATACAACCACCAAATTCTACAGTAATAAATGCAATTTCAAATAATTCATGTATAATATTATATACAAAACATTATATTTGGTTTTATGAAAGATTTAAGTTAAGGTTAATAATGAAAAATATGTCATTTATATTAAAACCATTTATATGGTTAATAATTAATTTAATATTTTTAACACTATATAAATAAAGATGCAGTTGTTTGTGAAAACACTCACAGGTAAAACAATAACAATTGAAGTTGAATCATTTGACACTATAGAAAATGTTAAACAAAAAATTCAGGATAAAGAAGGTATACCTCCAGATCAACAAAGATTGATATATTCGGGAAAACAGTTGGAAGATTCGAAAACATTAGCTGATTACAATATTCAAAAAGAAAATACACTTCATTTGGTTTTGCGTTTGAGAGGAGGATAAAATAATATATATAATTAAAATTTCATTGAATACTAGTTATATAAGAAAGAATTTTTCAGAATTAAATATTGATAACTAATGGATGCTGCTGATATTATTTTCCATCATGTTGAGCAAAATAATCCTGAAATTTGGAATGAGATGGAACTTATAATAAGACCTCATAAAATGTCTTCTATTATTAATATTTTTAGGCAGCATTTAAAGAATGTTACAGATATTAATATTTTTAATATACATCTGGAAAATATTCCAATTTTTTTATTAGAATTTTGCAAATCTATTAGAAGAAATTTTTTATCTCCTGGTGATGCTTATGGAATATTATTAACATGTCGATCAACAAAAATGTACACGCAAGATACGTTAGATAAAAGGCATTTACGTGATAAATTCCCAATATTGAAGAATTGCTCTTATAAAGTTGAAAAAGATTTGCATTTCGAAGTAAATATTTATACATCTCTTACTCAGATTTATGAAATTACAAACAAAAGGAAATTTACTACTATATTTGTAAAAAATTTATCTGTTTCTGAACTTTTGAAAATTTCTAAAAATGAAACTTGTTATTTGTCTATAAACTACGGTGAGAATAAAGCTGCTACAATTGAAGATAAAGCAGTATATGTAAATTTGAAAAAATATATTATTACTGATAGTTTTTTACCAGATTATTTAAAAATTATTTGTCAAAAATTAGATGATAAAGATTATATTTTTAGGCATATTGACCAAAGTAATATTGTTGCTTTTACAGATTTAAAATTTGTATTTAGAAAGTGCGGCATTATTTGTTATTTTTTCAACTTGTTAAATGTGGTAAAATTGCAATTTTTTAAGGACATGAATCCTTTTAATCAAAACTATAAAGATATTACGAATATTTTAAAATTTCAATGTTATACTGGTGAACCTCTCCCACTTAATCGCAATGGCTTAAGAAAAAATCCTAATCGGTCTGGATTACAAAAACTTTGCTTTGAAGCAGTAAAACAAAATTATGTTTCTGAATCTATAAATTCAAAAATTTACCCCGTACAGGATTCTATTAGTAAAATTTATTTTGGTCAACAATTTAATTCTGGAACAGGATATCAATTTGAACTTATAAATAAAGAATGAACTTTGCAACATTTTCAACTTTAAAAAGAGCATTTAAATCTAAAAGTTTTGATGAAACAGAATTAAATAAATTGAAACGTGTGGCAACACCTCTTATTTCGGAACAAATTGATTTTACTACAAAAAACATTAATTTAGATACAAATTTTAACATATCTCATTTAAAATTTTTAACAGATTCACCATCTTATAAAGATGAATTGGTAATTACATTTTTATTGTTTGTTGCTAAAACGTTAAATATTGAGAAATTGAAGCACACATTTGTTACCCCTTATTCTGATTCCATTTATAATTGGATAAATTTATACAAATTGCTTGTATATAGTGTTTTAACATTACTATATAACAAAAAATTTTCTAATGAAGATATGTTTTATTTAGATAAAATGATTGTACAATTAAATGAAGGTAAAGCAGATGTATTAAGAGTTTTTATGAAAAAATTAAAAATTTTAAGCACAGACACTGTTTTTGAAGCAGAGTTACAATTTAAATATAATAGAATATTAACAGCGGATTTATTTGGTCCTTTTTATTGGAGAATAATTCATTTTATGGCGGAAGCCATTGAAACTAGAAAAAACTTTGAATTTTCCAAACAAATATGGAAAGAATTCACATTATATACGTTGCATCGAACATTAAGATGTAGTATATGCGAAAATCACTATAACGAAATAACTCGGAAACACAAAAAGGACTTGCTTAATTCTGAAAAATATTCAAAACTTTGGTTTACAATACATAATGAAGTTAATAAAAATGTTGGTAATGGAAATTACTCAGAAAAAGATTTTGAAATTGATAAAAAACTTATGCAAAAATTAATCTCTCAATAATATGAACTTTGAACTGGTTTATATATTATAGCTTTTTTTAACTGTTTATGAATTTTCGGTGTAATTAGAACGTAATTTGATTTTGTTAAACTTAAATCCCCAACAATTTTACAAGGTATTAACCACCATACTATGGCGTAATTTTGTGTTATAGTATCATATATATACGGATATGAATTTTTTTAATTTCATTTAATAAAAAGATGCCTCCATATTTTCCTTGATAATGATGTTCGTTTATTAAGACAAAATTTGAGTTTTCAGTTGGAATTTGGTTTAAAATATCATTTGTAGCAAACTTAAAAATTAAATCAGATAAGCATGTATAATCAATTTCTATGTAAGCCATTTTTTTTCATAAAATGGATACCTTTGGTATATATAGTACTTATATATTATATTTATTAATTAATTTACTTTTTTTTGTAAATAAAAAAACTTTAAAAAAAGAAAAAATGTCAAAATATTATTCTTATAGAATATTATCATTTATTCCAAGACTCGACGATTATAACCTCAATATTCCAAGACTCGACAATTATAACTCTAATATTCTAAGACTCGACGGTTATAATCCCAATATTTCAAGACTCGACGATTATAACTCTAATATTCTAAGACTCAACGGTTATAACCCCAATATTTCAAGACTCGACGATTATAATTCCAATATTCTAAGACTCGACGATTATAATTCCAATATTCTAAGACTCGACGATTATAATTCCAATATTCTAAGACTCGACGATTATAATTCCAATATTCCAAGACTCGACGATTATAATTCCAATATTTCAAGATTATTTAACGACAATTTTAATATTTCAAGATTATTTAATGACAACTTAAATATTCCAATATTATTTAATGACAATTATAACTCCCCTATTACAAGATTATTTAACTATAATAGCTTATATATTTTAAGATTATTCTGTTATTATTATAATTTAGGGAGATATTTCAACGACAAATTCTTTTTTTATAATGAGTTACCACTAGTTAATGGAGTTCCAAATGTTCAAATAACGGAAAAATATTTAAATGATAACTGCAGTATATGTTTAGATGGTTTCAAATTAAATGAAAAAGCCAAGAAATTATTATGTAATCATTTATTTCATACAAAATGTATTGAACAATGGATAAAAGTTCATAATACATGTCCAGTATGTAGAAATAAAATTCATTGAATTTCTTTTTTAATAAATATTTGCGTATTTTCTTCCTCAATAATTGGTTCTCCAATAATAATACTAGAATAAAAATCTTTAACAATTATATTGGATGGGTATATTCCAGTCTCTTTATTGACCATTTCTTGCTTTATAGGTTTAAAATTTACAGGTTCATCACAAATAGATGAAATATCATATATTTCATATAATGATAACATTTCCTTCAATTGCAAAGTAAACATAAAGAAACAAATATGTCTTGCCACAAGCATATATGAAACATTTTCTGGAACATAATATATTTTATTGCTTTGCAAAGTAGCCTTATTCATTTCATGTTCTTTTGAAAGGGGAATAGTATCTGGTAATAACTCTTGAAAAGTATAAAAGATATCCATAGCTACTGGTCCTATTTCAATAATATGAACAAAATTCTTTGTAGGTTTCTGTATTCCAAACGTAAAGAATCTTTTAACTAAATACATGTTGCTCATTTTCCAAAATATTCGATTATCCACATTCTTCTTACACTCCTTTAAATTATTGGTCAGTCTTCGCAGAATGTGATTAAAATTGTAATTTTTTTTTTCACTATCAACCAAAGAAAATTTATAAGTATATTTTTGCGTTCCACCAAGCTCTTTAGGCATTTTTTTTGAAATCATTTTAATACACGTATAATCATAATATAATTGAAATACACAAGCATTTTTGAAAAATATATCCCATGACTTAACATCACCATCCTTAAAGGACTGTAAATCGATGAAAGACATGATGAGAGACTGAAAATATTATTTTACGCTCAGCTTTATATACTCTTGAAGAAAAATATGTTAAGGTTAAATGAAGGACATAACCTTGAAAATTAATTATATATTTTTTTTACATTTGAGACAGCTAATATTGAAAACTTAATATAGAAACTTAAGAATTTTGAAAATATTAAAATAAAAAATAATTTTATTTAGTGTAGTTTTATTTTCGATATATATTCCTTTATATATTGGTTTAGATATATTTTCCTTTTTAGATATATTTTCTTTCTATTTTAATAATAAAGAATGGCAAATGTAGAAGATTATGTTTGTAATAAAGGCAGAATTCCACCTTATCCATGGCAAATATTTAATTTTAATATTTACGATGAAGAAGCATTTAGTTCCAATATAGCTCATGTTTGGAAATTTGCATTAGAATCACATTATAGATTAAATTCCCACCATCCAGAACATTGTTTACCTATGGATGAATTAAGCAAAAAAGAATTATTGTGTGATTTATTAGGAAGTCAACTGGGCTGTCAGTGGAAATCAGGATTAAGACAAAATTGGAAAATTGAACACGCTGCAAATGTTTGCAAACATTGGCCAAATTGGGATATAGTTAAAGATTTATATAAAGGTCACTTTGAAAATCAAAATGTTTCTTCTGAAAGATGGCCTTCAAATATTTTCTGTAATGAAAAATGTTGTTTTATTATTTGGTTAAGATGTTTGTTACACAAAAAAATATCATTTGAAACATTTGTAACTGGATTGTACTCATTTAAATGTGTAAAATATTACATTGAAGATTTGCAATGGCATCAGTACGCGGTTTCTTATGTATGTGATCAATTATTCAATGGTGATAAAGAATTAAAAAAGAAAATTAATATCCATGATCAAGATAAATGGGATGCATTTATGATTGCTGCTTATGTATTAAAATTCATATTTAATACTGAAACAGTTACCATTGATGAACATTTTAAATCACTTTCTATGGATGGTTTAATTAATGAGATTGCAGATAGAGGTTTAAAAGCTCTTAATGAATAAAGATGGAAGTAAGGCTTATATTTCCTCATGTTAATGAGTGTATTTTTTTACATGCTCGCATAAATAATTTATATTTTAAATGTGTAACAGAAAATTCAACCTTGAATATTGAAATCAGTAATATAATTAATAGAAGGTTACAAGAATTTGTTAAATCTATAGGAAAACAAGATTTAACAAAGGAAAAGTTATGGCATATAGATATTAATTTTTCTAAGGAAAATATAAGTAAAGAGTTTATACGTTATTTATTCAACAGATATTTAGATGATCTAAGTTTTGAAAAGGATAAATATAAATTTATGAATGCTATTGGAGAAATGCAAGACATAATCCAACTTTTTCAACATATTATTGTTATTGCTTTTAAGACAAGTTACAAAATTAAAGATTTACTTTCAGAAATAGATAACATTTTGATGAAAACTATTGATATGATAAGCTATGGAAAAGATGAAACATATGTATAAAGAAATAAAAATATATTTTTTAATGTTACTATATTTAAAAGATTTTTTTTTACTTATTAAAAATATAAAATGGATGTATGAACTATAAAACTGATTGTAAACTTTCTTTAGAAGAAGAAATAAATTGTGTTTTTAATGCTTTGGGTTAATATTATTTGTTGTAAGCCTTGTGTAAACTTTCATACATTTGTAAAAAAATATATTTGCTTATATATTAGTTATTTCAATAATTAATAATTAAGAATGTCTCTTGCACCATTTCATTATCTCACTAGTATTTCACATTTAAAAGATGCACCTCAAGATTCATATATTATTTATAATATGAAGGGTGGTATTTATTATATTAAACAAAAAGATTTTTTAAAATTTGCTAATTTTTTTATAAAACATACACTTGAAGAAACTTATTATACAATAGATTTGGCATTAGCCATTGAACATGCTTTAATATTAGACTTAGATTTTCATTATAAAGAGCAATATAATCCAACTTTTGTAGAATCGTATATTGAACGTTATTTAATACCTGTTTTAAAATCCTTATTTCATCAAATACCCTGTTTTACTATGATTTCAGCTATTCGGGAAGGTGGTGGTTTACATATCCATCTACCTGAATTTCAAATAAGTCATGATGATTATATTGTTTTATGTATTCAACTTCAATCTCAATTGAATCGTGAATTTTCAAATTTTTCTGTAACATTAGATGTTGTAAAAAACTTTAATTTATCTAAATCTACTAAACCTGGTTTTAGTTCATATGTTCCATTTAATATAGAATATTTCGAAAAAGATAAAACATTCACTTTGGGTTTATTAAATGAACATATATTTGAAACACATCGAAATTTAATTGTAAAACAATTTAAATGTAATAATAAAAATACATTTTCAATTTTTAGGCAGATATTACCGTTATCAACTTCATTACAAATGTTTTTAGAACATATATATCTTTATATGATGCCTGTAATTGTTAAAGATAATTTACATCATATTAATTATCATACAACTATTTCCCAAAATAAACAATTAAATTATCAAACAATAGCCCATTTTACCTATAAAGAAAAGGAACAATATGAAATCTCAAAATCTGTTAATATTAACTTTAAGCAAAGTGATATTTTAACAGCTTATAATTTTATCAAAAATAGTGCTATGAAAATTGAAAACTTTCATACTGAAAATTATGCGTTAAAAAGATGGTTAAAGTATTTTAAAAATAATTCAATTGTAACAAAAGATGCGTTTGAAGTAATAAATAAAAAAATTGTTGAAGATAATGTAAGTTTTTCAAACAATGTTCATCCTATTAAAACTATTATGGAATTTAATGATTATTATTACGGACTACCTGTATTTTTAGCTTTACTTAAAGAATTACATGTAACGTCTAATCAATTAATTAATATGTTAAGAAGTATTCTTTCTACTGATGATTTTTTAAATAAAATGGAAAAAATTAATACCACAATTTTTGAAAGCGTTTCAAAAGAATTTTCTATTAATACTATTTTATATTGTGGATCAAATTTATGTTCAAAAACAAAACACTTTGGTGACAAATTAACAAGTGTTGTTCTAGATATGAAAAAATCGATTGAATCATGTATTTCTTCAGATGAAATGAGTGATATTATTTTAAAAATTTTAAAGCGATATTCTCCAGTTATTGTAGCTCATTTAAAACATTCTTGTAAAAAACCTGTTCGATATTATTGGAATATTGTAAAAGAACAATGGCAAGAAGTTTTAAATGATAATGATATAAAAAGTATATTAGTAAATATAAAAGTGAAAATTAAAAAAGTCTTTTTGAATTCAGATGTACAGTTAAAAATTGAAGAATTTTGTAAAAATGTTGATGTTAATGTTATATTGGCTGTAATTACAAGTGAATCAAATATGGATCGTTTAACTATTCAAATGGATCAACATAAATGGTATATAAAAACTGAGAACGGTATTTTAGATTTATTAACTGGAAATGTTAGTGGAGTTGTACCAGAATTTTATTTATCTGATAATACTTTAAATTTAAGTTTAGATAGGCTACAATTGATTAATCTGCGTACAGACGAAAAATTAATTAATACTTGCAATGTACTAACTTCAAATTCTTTTTTTAATAGGTATTTAAAATACTTATTAATAGATTTAACTAATGATTTTTTTGATACACTGGTAGAAACAGCTATTGAGTTTAATATTTTTGATATTAATTGTGAATTTACAATGAGCATGTTAAAATTTTACATGCATTTATGTAAGTATGTGTCATTTGAATATGAACAGCTTATTTTCTTGTTAGATGTACTTTCAAGTATTTTAATTGCAACCAATTATTCTAGACATTTTTATATATTACAAGGAATTACTGGAAATGGAAAATCAAAATTTTTTGAAATGATCACAAAAGTATTTGGGACGTACAGTCAATCTATTAGGAACGTAAATCTTCAATCAGGTAAAGGTGTCAATGCTCAACCTGAAATTGCATCTTCTCTGTTTAGAAAACGTATTATTGCTATTGAAGAACTGAGTGGTAAAATTGATGAAAATTTAGTAAAAGAATTAACTGGAAATTCTCAAACTAGTTTTAGAAATTTGTATGAACAAAATATGGGTGGTAGACCATCAGCAAAATTGTTTGCTTCAACAAATACAACACCCGTTTGTACTGCAACTGAAGCATTTCGAGCAAGAGTTATCGTTTTTCCATTTAATTCGAAATTTGTAAATTTTGAAAACGATTTAGAAACTTCTGTACAAATAGAAACTGACAGATACAAATTGGAAAAAGGGGATTCAATTGTTGATGAGTCATTTATTGGATTTTTTACCTTAATCTACATTCATCTGTTTCAAAATATGAATTTTAATGATGGATACATTCATATTAGACCAGAGCCAGATATAATGAAAGAATTTAAAGAACAATATTTAAGTTTAACTTCTTTATATAGGCAGTTTAAACAGTATGCTGACGTCCAAATTGTTGAAGGTGAAATGATAACAGTAACGGATTTATTATCAGCCATTCGTCAATTTTTAGTGGAAACTAAACGATTAGGCATTGTTAAAGATAATGAAATTGTTACAAGCTTTGACGAAGAATATGGACATTTAAAGCAAACAAAATCTCACGACAGTATTTATGAAATGTCTGCAATGGATTTAGAATTAGAAGAGAACGAGGAGAACGAGGAGGGCGAGGAACCCATGACAAAAATAAGAAAACTGACTTACATAATTTATTATGAAAATATTGTAATTCGTAATTTAAAGAAAAAGTTTAATTAAGAAGATGATTGAAACTTGTCAATGTAAACCAAATGAAGATTATTTTGATATAAATATATTAAAAAAATCAAAGCGTAATACTGATAATTTAATTGAACATGTTATCTTTCAAAATCGTAATTTAAGAAATTACTATAGAAAAAATAATGCTTTAAAAATATTTAATGATATTACAAAACAGTTAGTACATGATTTTAAACAATATGCTATTTCTTATATAGATCATCTCATAACTAATAAACATGAATATGGATATTTATATTTATTAGCTCAAAGCAAAAAATTCAATCTTTTATACATTGAATATACAACTTTTCCTCTGGTATGTAATAGTGAAAAGAAACAAATTATGGATGAAATCGAAAAAATAGCAAGTAAATATGGAAATGATTTAATTTTTAGAATAACTTGCTTAGAACTATTGTATTTTTTTGCTTTATTAGTTAATCCAGAATATAATTGGGTAATAATGGATTATATTAGTAACGGGAATCGCAATCATCAATATTTCATGCTAGATTACAGACAAAACTAATGCTATAAAAAGAGGTAAATTTCCAAGACAAATTAAACATGTAGCTGCAATATCAACTTTATTGAATTGTCTACCTAATACAGGATCTGTTGTATAAACTTCATTCCCATAAGTATCGGTTTTTTTATAAATAAATTCGTTTGTAGGTGATAATGATAATTTTCTGTTGGTTTTGGTTTTTGCAAAATATTTTTCTCCAAACTCGTTAATTAAATAAAAGGGTTTATTGCTTTTATCAACTGGATAATATTCATTTCCATTCTTATCAATAGGATAACGTTGTCGTTTTGAACCATATTTTGCAATTAAAACTTCACCATTCTTTTTTTTAACCATTATTGATAGACCTTTTGATATGGGATAGTATTCATCCCCATCACACGTTTTTGCATAGTAATAATTACCATATTTATCCATTGCAAAAAAATTTCCCTTAGGATAAATTTCATTTCCGTTAATATCTTTAGCATAAAATTGATCATTTAAGGAATTTGTTGCAAACACAGCATTTTTTTTATTTTCATATAAATATTTCTCATTTCCTTTTTTATCTGTAAAATATTTTTCATTTCCTTCATTATCAGTTGTATAACTAGAATTACTACTCGACGAAGTAATAATATTAAAAATCATCCTTTATTTATTGTATTTTTTAAAAATTATACAGCTAAAATCTGATATCTTGTTAACATAATAACTATTACATTTAGACTAAATAAATTATGTTTTAATTAAATATTTATTAATTAATTCTTTAAAAGATAATGTCGAAATCAAATCTTCACAATGCATTTCTGTTACAACGTCATTTGCAATAACTGTTTCTTTGTCAACTAACTGTCCGAGATAATTAACAGTTAGATCTTGCAAATTATTACACAATTTAAAAAAATTATAGCCTGGAACCCATACGGCAGAAGTATTTATAGAGGCATCGAAACCTGCTTGAGCATGAATAACTAATTCTGTAGGAGATAACCCTTTCAAAAATGAGGATTTAATATTTGGATTAAAAACAGAATCGCTGTATTGTGTATACTGAAGTCCAACAGAACCTACTAGTTGATACAAATGATAAAATGTTCCTTTAGCTCCAGATTTTACTTGTATAGTTAAACAATTATCGGAACAGCTTTTTACCAATTTTAAGAATTCTTCAAATGTTTTATTGTTGGCTAATTGTTCTAAATGTAAAATATCTTGTAATGATAATGCAAATAAAATTTCATTTTGAGTGTAATTTAAATAATATTCTCTCATTTTATTAATTATTTCAAAGCACTTTTTAGAACCATATAAATCGTATATAACACGAAATGTTTTATGTAAAGAAGGATTTTTAAAAGGTAAAAAGTTAATATTATTATATCTTAAATAATATGTTACAAGCATATCATGACAAGGTGTTAGTTTTAGTTCCATTGTAAAACTAGAAATATTATATTCACTATTTAAAATTGTTTCACATTCAGCTTGTGATAGAGGACTAAGCAGGACATATGCATTACATTCGTCTCCGTCAAAATCAGCATTCATTTGTTGAGCAATTTCTAAAGGAATCCCAAAACAGTAATGAGGCCAATTACCTACAACTTTTAACCCAACAAAATTTTCAGGAGTTAATGAAGGCATTCTATTTAAAATTATCCATTTTCCTTTTAAATGTAAATCCTTTTCAATTAAAGCAGGAATAATTATTTCATTTGGTCTTAAAAAAGGTGCAGGTATAATCATCGCTCGTAATGTTAATTCTGCACGTTTTGCCAATGCAATTCTTCTAAAATATGTATTTTTTCCCTCCGATCTTTGAGCTAAACTTCCATGATTTAAAAATGTATTTTGCATTTGCTTATAATAGTGACTGGGTGGCTTAGGTTTATCCAATATTCCTGCCCGTTTATTAATTGGTACACCTTTAACATAATTTAAAACTCGATCATAAATTAAAGTTGAAGTAATTTGCCAATACTGAGGGTCTGGAAATATAATAAATTCTTGATAAGTTTCTATATCATATTTTTTAATTTGTTTCTGTAATGTTTCTAACATAAAATCATATCCTGGAGTTACGACAGCAATTGATTGAACCAAATAAGGATTGGCTGGTTTAAAATAAAACGAATTACAGCATGTTGTAAAATTTAACTGAAATTTCAGGTTTTTTTTACATTTCAAGCAATTAGAAGAAGTTGAATGATGATTTCTCCAGGCTTGTAGTAATATCTTTAAATCATCTATAGTATATACAATTTTGCATTTACTTAATTCCAACAGCGAAATTTTATAATGTGTAACAGCCATATTTTTTCAATTATTAGAAAGAAATGTATCTTTATATAGCTTATAGAAATTAAATAATTTTAAAACTAAATTTTTTATCTTTAGCATCATGAAATTTATTTTTTGTTCAAGCTTATATTTCATAATTATTTTTTTATCCGGTAAAACTAAATATTTGCTTATTATTTCCTAAAATAGAATATTTTTTTATCACCACCTTTACTTGGGTAATATTCAAATTTATTGGTATTGATGGAATATTTCATATATTATTATTCTTAATATCTTTATTAGTAGTAAAGATGTGGTTGCTATTATTATTATGGTTGCTTTTATTTTTGTACAATAATCATAACTTATATAAAGCTTATCAAAAGATAACTTATAAAACATTATACCACGATATTAAACCAATTGAATGGCAAAATTATTTAATTAATAAAGCATGGAATTGATTATAGGAACTCTGTTCGTCTCGTTAATGTATACAACATTTATTTTACTTACAAGTTTACTCATTACTCAAAGTTTTATTTTTTTGTTTTTCGTATTATTAAACATAATCTTTTTTATGTATTTATTGAAAAGTTATATCAAAAAACATATTGCATTGCATATGGTGGGATCAACGTTTAGTTCCTTTTTCTCTCCGGAACAATTACAAAAATGGTTTTGCAAGTACAAAGATTGGTTTTAAACATCATTTATTTTAAATGTATATTTTACACCTTTTTCAACTAAAATTAAAATGTTTTGTCTTGTTTTCATAAAACATTTCAATTCAGCATTTACAAATTTTTTCCAGCGCATTGTATTTAATATCATATTACAAACATAACTTGGGTTGTTTAATTCTAAAAAGGCTATGTTGAGTAACGTTAATAGAATTTTTTTCTGACTCATAAATAATTTTTCAAAATCCACACTAGTACAATCTTCAACATCCATTATCCATTTTGATTGTTCTTTTAATGATACATCTGCTTGACTGTAAGTGAAATCAATATACTGACCAGCTAATTCTGGATGTTGCATTAATATTTTCATTTGTGGACACGTTTTTGATTTATAGTCATCGATATTTTTAGTTTTGCGAGTAATGCAAAACTTTTTGGGATCTTTGCATTTTACATATGCTAAAACTAAAGTATTCACTAAAATGATAAATCCTTCACTTTTGTCTTTTTTTTCACCTTTTTTTAATGCTTCTAATGTGCATTTAATAATATGTTCACTCATCCATTTCACTAAATTGTTTCCTTTTTTTTCGAAACCTTTAGTTTTGAGTTTTCCATTAACCTCAAAAATATATCGCTTTTTAGAAATAACGAGTAAATGCGACATTGTTTGTTCATATGCAAGAATCATATGGGGTTGATTTAAATATTTATTAATCTGCGTTGGATTGGAAGTTTCATAAGTTACCACAAAAATACTGTCAGTGTCACAATAAGCAACAATAAATTTTCGAGAAGTAAAGTATTCGTAACAAGCCAACAAATAAATTCGAGCAAATGCAGTAATAATCATTGCCATATATAAACATGCAATATCTGTATCCGTTGAAGCCATACAACCGTAAATAGAATTTAAAAATATCTTAATATTAAGTTGTTTATTGTAATGTATAATATTTTTTGTTGTCTTATAAAGACTTTTTGCTTCCAGTCGTTTTTCTAGAAAATGTTCAACGATTTGTGGTAAAAATCCTTTTTCATTTTTGTACCATAACATAACCGCAGTATCATTTTCATAGTCAATTTTTGGATGTTGATATACATCAAAAGGAAATTTATTTTGTTTTAAAAATTCCTCATCACTGTGAGTTCGATAAGGTACGGCAACACATTGCGATAAAATAGATTCAGATAATGCTAAATATTCATTCATTGTTAGAATTATACAAGTGGCATAATCTAAATTTTGGTTTAAAAGAATTGATGGGTACATGCTAGTAAAATCAAATACAAATACATTTTTAAAAAATGTTTCTGGTGTACAATAATTTAGTGCTCCTTGATACGTTGAAGAATTTTTACCGACAAAGAAGGATCGCAATTTTTCGCTATCTTCGGCTACAGTATTTTTTAAGAAATTTGAATTCATAAAATATCCTAATACAGTTCCATATGTTTTTAAAACATATAATATATATTTAGAATTTCCAAAATACAAAGATTCTTCAATATTTAAAGCTGTAAAATTGGCACGCTCTATTAAAAAAACTAATGCTTGTTCATTTTGAAATAGTCGATACACTAATACAGAATCTTGAATACAATATCTTAAACAAGTTAAAAATGTTCCAAATTCATGTTCTCTTACGTTAATGGGTTTCAATAGCTTAAAACATTCCTTAAGGTTTTCGGATAATAATAAATCACGATTTAATATTTCTGAGTGAATATACCAGCTGTGAATAGAAGTAGACTTAATGGAAACTTTTTTTTCTTTCAATTTACATTGAGCAACCATATCCAGTTTAAAACTAGGCAAATCATAGCTAGAAAATATTTGAATAAAGTTATACATATCTATAACAATTTTATTTTTATAAGTGGTTATTAAATAATTTCCAATTTTTTTCGATTTGTAATGTTTTATGTAATCGTACATATCTAACCAAATTAATCTAGCAAATAAACACGGAAAGTCAAAATTGTTAATATTATATCCAGTTAAAACGTGGGAATCTTCGATAAATGTATGAAAACCTATCAATAAATCGCGTTCATTAAAATATTCATAACATTTAGCATCTACATTTATATTTAATGGTTCTTTTATTGGATTTAAATATAAAATAATTTTTTCCAAGGCATTAACGCAACTCCATTTTACAATACTAATCATAACAATTCGATCCGTATAATTATGACCAGTGGGAATACGATTTTCACCATCTAAAGGTACAGTTTCTAAATCAAATGAAGCAATGTTTATATTGGGTTCTATATTACATTCACAATTCATTTCAAAAGATTCCATTAAATTAGATTTTGTAACGTCAACGTTATACCATTTGTAATAAAATTCTTGTGTATTAAATTTTGAACAAAAATCTATATAAATTCTTGTCAACCAATCCTCTTGATCATAGTAAGAAATTTTATATTTATGAAAGAAATTACCAACATCAGATACATTTGCTGAAGTATAAACTTTATAAAAATGTTTTTTAGAATATCCAAGTTTACCAGTTTTTAAACGTTCTTTAAAATAAGGTAAAACTTTTTTATACAATGATTCATTTAATTTTTTATATTTAACAGAACACGTAGGAAAATATCGTTTTATATTTTTTACCACTTTTTTAATATTATTTGTACAAACACCAAGCCATTCATCGTAATACTTTTTAATTATAATGGTTTCACCTTGAAGATTAACACCAGTGACTTGAATAGTAATTGTATTACTGTTATTCTTTCTGTAACTACACACCTTAGACCAGTTTAATGGGAATATACAGGACATTTTCTTTAACGAAAGAAGCGATTAAAATCTTTTATATAAGAATTTTAAAAAAATGCTTAATTTTTTTTCTGAATATTCTTTTTAGTAAATTAATTTACTTAAAAATTTAAAAGTTTTACAATTTTTCTCTGGAAAAATTTGTTTTTGTCTATTTTTAAATGCATATAAATACGATTGATATGTCTTTTTAAAGTACTTTTCATTGTTATCCTTTTGAAAAGATATTGATAATAAATACTCAAATATATAGTTTACTTTTTTTGAAATGCCTTTTCCATTTAATAACTTTTGAGTCAAAATTACATTTTCAATGTCTGCTTTAGTCAAATTTAATATATCTTTAAAATGCAAGTTTGTCTCTAAAAGTAACAATATAATCAGAGATATCTCTTCTTGTTGATAAGTTTGTTTGCATATTTTTTGAATAATTTCTATATCATTTTTTTCAACGTCTTTATTGTTCACTATAGTTAGCTTTTTAAAAGGGATATTTAAACTTTTTGATATAACATTAATTGAATTTTTAATGTACGCATTAGATCTATTCTTTTCTATAAGTGAATGTTTATAAGTGTTCAAACTATTTTCGGGTAAAACATTGTTTTTCTCACACCAATTTTTATAACACTTTAAATAAAAGTTGTATGTTTTTTCACTTTTTTGTGTAACCATTCTTATTTATAAAATGTTTCCCCAATGGAAAATTTCTAATCGTTTTAACAAATTACTTGATGTAAAAAACGTTAAGTATGTTTTGTTAATTCCAATTTCAATTAAATTTATGCTTGAAGAAGATTTACAAAAGTTATTGAAAAGAAAGTATAAAATATTCCAGTTTTGTGAGAAGTTAAAAAAATTAAATTGTATTTTATTTTATTTTACGATTTTTACTTTACATCAAAAAAAAAAAATTGGTTTAATTGCTGATGAAACATCAAGTAAAATTTGTACAATTCTTTTACAAAAGAAATTAAGTACTTTAAATCCAGATGTATGTGTAGTTGGACCAAATTATTTAAAACAAAAAGTAAATAATTTAATAACATATGATCAGTTTAATATTCTTCTTAAATAATTACATTTTCAATAATATGCAGAACATCATTCATTTTGATTCTACTTTTATAATTAAAGTTTAAACATTTCTTAATAGCTAAATAAAATTCAATACAATCATCATTTATATGTTCAAGTAAATCTGTATCCTTTTCATATATATAACTATCAACTTTCTTTCCGCTTACGAGTTCAAATAAAATAACACCAATTGCCCATACATGCGCTGCTTCGATGTCATAAATTTTTTTCGAACGATATTCAGGAGGATAATAAAATTGCGTTCCACAAATATAATTTTTCTGGTTAAAAAAACCAGCACCACCAAAATCAATTAGTTTAACAGTTAAAGTCTCTGGATAAATGATTATGTTTTCCATTTTCAAATCACCATGATAAATCCTTAACTTGAATAACCTTATACAAGTGTTAATAATTTGAAGTATTATTGTTTTCACTTGCGAAACTAATAAAGGAAGATTTTGAATCCAATAATCGTGCAAGTCCATTGATTCAAGAGAATATTCCATAATTATGATGTATCCATTGATGCATTCAATATAATTAATAAGATGGCAAACACCGTCAGTATTATTCAATTCCTTAAGTATATAAATTTCTATTGGTATAGAATTGATAAAATTAACCACATTCTTTTTCATTATAGATTTAATGGCAACAAATGCATTAGTTTTTAAACATTTTCCCGAATAAACAGTCCCAAATGTACCTGAACCTATTTCTTCCAAAATATTGTATTCAGCTGCTAATTCAACTAATGCTTCTTTCATGAAAAACATACTTGCTTTGAATGTATTACTAAAGAGTCATGGTGTTATAAGGTATATATAATGATAAAGCAACAAAAATAAAACTATTTTATCGCAATTTAAAACACTTTTTTTCTTTCAATAATGGATTTTTTTTTGCATTTATAAATATATATTAAATATAGAATAATTTTCTTTTGGAATATAATTAACATAAAAAAGTTTTTTTTATTGTTCTACAATGTATGTATATTCAACGTAAAGAATATTTTTTTAATAAATTTATTATTTGTTTAACAGTTGTAATGTTTATTCAACATAGTACATTTGTCTTTTTTTTAAGAACGACCTATAAATACAGCTCGAAATGCTTAAGAGTTTCATTCAGACTCAAGTCAGCTGCTTAGAGGTTTCATTCGGAATCTGGTCCTTTAAGCACTCTATCTTTAAGCAATAATGTTAAGTCAAATTGGATTTTTCGCTCATACTCATGGATTTTTCTGTGAAGGCGTCTATTATCCTGTGGAAGCTGCAATGGTGCATATTGAAAGTGAATCCTCTTTCCTTATTACTATAGATGCTAATGAAATTAATTTTACGGAAAGAGATATAAAATGTAATGATCGGCTAACAAAAGATACGCATCAAATTCCATTTCCATTTATAGGAGCATTACCAATCGAAAAAGCAAGAGCCTTCATCAACCAAAAGTATCATGAAAAAGATTTAGGTAAAGGATGTCTTGTAGCTTGCAAAGATGCGGAACAAGAATTTTTTTTTAAATCATGCGAAATTCCAGTGATAAATATCAACTCTATTTTTTCAAAGGATAAACCTCGCTTAGGAATTTTGTTACCTCAATATTTATATCCTTTTCCTGATTGTAGTATTCACATAAATGGCAAATGTGAAATGTGTTGTAGAAGAATTGCTTTTGTGTTTGCTAAATTTATAAAAGAAAAAAATGAAGAAGAACTTTGGGAGAATGAAAAAAAACTAATACAACATGATGATGTGCCGATTATCGAATCTTTTGAACCATATAAATCTCTAATTGAGATAAATTTAAAAAAAGCCATTGAAAATAAACAAAATGTTAAAATTGAATTTAATGGAACAAACCTTAATTTGAATTTTTCTGCAATTCAATAACTTCTGTATATTACTACTGTATGTATAAATAAAATATTTGAAACAGAAAAGTATTTTTTTATTGTCTCATCAAAAATTTCTTGTTATTTTTTTAGATTTGTATAGCTTCTTTTTAGCTATTTAAAATAATTTCTTGGTTAATCACCCCTGGAATGTTAAGGTTTCTTATTAATTAATATAAATATTAATAACATTAAAATTATTAATCCTACAATTAAATAAAATAAAAAATTATTTTGTTTATATGGAAAATAAACATATTGCTTTTGTAATGATGTTCTAGGTTTTCGAAAAGACAATTTATTCGTTAGAAAGTCATATGTTGTAAAACCAGGACGCAAAAGTATATATTTAATTTCTTTTTCAGTGACATCCTGATTAAAAAATTTTGGTTTTTTATTTATATTTGGAATAATTATATAACCATTATTTGTTATTGGATAACCTAAATGTTGAATAAAATCCCCAGTTTTATTTGTGTATTCATTATTATAACTATCAACTGGATAATAAAATTGATTAGAAGAATCTTTAGCATAATTATCTATAATCATTTCAGCTGTCTCATTTTCAACATTAAGTGTAGGATACATTTCTTTTTGATCTCTTTTAACATACCTTACAAAACCTTGTGTATCTTTTAATAAATTAAAAGATCCAACACCATTTTCTACAATATAAGTTTCATGATTATTTTCTTCGGGATAAATAATTGTTCCATTCGAATCCTTTGCATATTTATACCGACCTTTACTATTTTTTGCATAATAAATCTTATTATTTACAACAGGATAATAGTCATTATTTTTTTCATTTTTAGCATATACTTGATTACCATATGCATCTGTTGCAAAAATTACAATTCCATTCACATCTGAGTAATAAATTTCATTTCCTAATTTATTTTTTTCATATATTGGTTGACCATTTTTCGATTTGGGATATATAATTACTCCTGATTTTGATATGGTAAATTTATTTTCTACTTTAAATTCATTTCCAAATTTATTTCTAGGATATATTTGATCTCCTTCCTTATTCCTAGCATAATAAAATTTATTATTATCTAAAGCAGCAATATCATTTCCATTTCCATCTTTTGCATAAATTTCTTCATCATTTGAATATTTAGCATATATTTCTTTATTATTTATTTTTTTATAATAATCAACACCTTGATTTTTCGCATAATACTCTGACTCATTATCTTTTGCGTAGTAAAGTTCTTGTTTATTGTTTTGAGCATATATTTCCTTTCCTGTGCTATCTTTAGCGTATATTTGCTTTCCGGAGCTGTTTGTAGCATAGACTTCACCACCATTAAGAATTGTGTACATTTCTTTTCCATTTTTATCTTTCACATATATACTCATTCTTTATTATAAATTTGGTGGTGTTCCTTCTTAATAATATTTATTTCCTTTTTTTATTTAAAGTATAAATACATAAAGGTGTATTATTGAATATTTTGCTAAATGTTTTTCTAAGCCATTACTAGTTGTAGCATAAACTTGTTTGTTACTTTTATTTTTTTGTTTTGAATAGACTTTTTTTATCATTTAACTGACAAAAATTTCCTAGTTAAATGTTATAATTATAGTATTTGTTGCTCTATCATGTTTTTAATACTTCATTATTTATTTCCAAATATTTTTACATAAGAGAAATAGTTTATATTTACACCATAATACAAGCGAATAATTATTATTAATTATTTTAATATATTCTTCACATGTAAATATTTTCATTATACTAGAAGCCTTATATAACATCTTATTAAACATAATGCATGTAAAAAAATTATAAAAAATAATATAATCTTTGCTGTGGAATTCAGAAAAGTACAGCATTAAATCGTCTACACATGTGGGATACTTTTTTTTTGATTTACAATATTCATTAAAAATTGAATTATAAACATCATTATCAATACAAAATAATAAACATGGTTTACTTTCAATTTTATAAGTTTCAAAATTTGCAAATATTTTTACAGGATTTGAAAATTGATTATCTTTTTGATAATACGAATATGCATTTAAAACTAAACCTAAATCATAAAACCCTAATTTTCCATATCGTTTATTACACTTACCTGTAAAAAAAACAAGTTTATCATTAATTACTCGATAATTTTGATATTGGGCTAAGATTTGTAATGGTAAATTTTCTGTTCTTCTAAAAATTTCCCATAAACTCCAAACATCTAAATATTTTGAATCTATAGGAGGTTTTCCAAAAACCTCTGAGTAAAACTTATAAAGTTTTAACCTATTATTACGGTAATAAAATTTGTATTTATTTTGGTAATATAGCAAAATTAATAAAAACCAAATAATTATGGAAATTTTACTTTTAATACCCGGAGGACTAAGATAAGTTTTTGAATTTTCATCTATAAATTTAATTTCATTTAATAACTTATAATAATTATAATAATTATTACGTATTAACAAATATAAAAAAGCGACATTCCACATTACATAGTCATACATTAAATAACATTCAAACAAATTACTTATTGCGTGGCAGTTATGAATTAATAAACTTTCAATATTAACATTATTACTCTTATGAAATAAAAAAGCTTTTGATAAATCTTCGCATAAATTTATAGTAGTAATTTTCAACTTTGGTAAAATAAATTTATCGACCCAATAATCGGTTATTATATCAATTGGTTTATAATGTTCTCCATCAAGGGTGTCATTATTACTATTTATATATATACAAATGTTATCACAATCCTGAATATTTACATTGGAACTGGGTACCCACTTTAATAATGGATAAAAAGAACGTTTTTTTTTAATGAGAAATAGCAATTTATTAATATTAAATTTAGCTCTTTCATTTTTAATTTTACATAAAATAAATAACTCTGAAATACTATTTAAACAAGCCTTTACATTTTTCTGATAATAAAAGTTTTCAACAAGTTGAGTATTAAACTTTGATACAGTCATATCACAATCGAATTTATAAAACCATTCACATAACTTAAATGCTAATATATGTAAATCAATTTGAGAAAAATTATTCTTATTTAGAATAAATTTTTTTATGTTAACGAAATTATCTGCTAAGGCATCAACATTTATATTTATATTTTCCAAATAGAGAAATGTGTGATTAATTTCATTATTATTTATAAATAAACGGAAAGAAATATTTTTTACAATGCAATTCAAAACATTAAAATTCATTTTTTCTTCTCGACCTACAAAATGAAAATCTATATTTTTAACAACACAGTTTCTTTCCCTTAAAATAGAATCAATAATGGCTGAATATACTGTAAATAAAACTCCATCAGTTAGTATAATTAAATGTTGAACATATGTGTTTTCACCAAGAACAACAAAAAAAGAAAAGAGTTCTGTTTTTCCATCACGGAATTCATTATTGTTATAAAAAACATTTTTATAACTTGAAAATTCTTTAATATAATCATTATATTCTTTTAAGTCTAATGTTGAAGGACTACGATCTATAACAACGATTTCCATAGTTTGTTTAATAGAATATCTACGTTTGTTTTTATATTGTGTAAAAAATAATTTTTTAAACTTTTTTCAATAAACATTTAATAAATTCTCCTAAAAGCTTGGTTTTGTCGTCAAAAAAATGAATAAAGTTTGAACTATATAGAAGGTACTCTGTTTCCACTTTATGGCTTAAATCACGATAATTAGCTAAAAGAGTATTTTATCATTCGACATATAACAATTTAAAATAAAATGTATTATTGTTATAGAGAATTTTTTTTATTTTGAAGAATTTAACTTAAATATTCCTTTTTGTTGTTATAAGTTGAAATTATTTATTCCTCCCGAAAACATAACTATCCCAAAATTACCAACTCATTTCGAACTAGAATATCAAAAATTCAATAATCTTGAATATTCTGTTGAAAAGCTTGTTGGTTTTCATTTGCAAATTGGACTTTATTCGAGTTTAAGATTTAGTAGAAAGTGTATTTTATATTGGAGAATTAAATTATGTTTAATGTTTATTGTGTGCTGAATCTTTTGATAATTGATCAATAAATAATAATTCATTAAACAAAAAAAAATCTTTTTTCGAAATTGAATACATCTTCAAATGCAAGAATAATTAATATTTAATGAATCATTTACTAAACCTAGAAGATAAATGCACAAAATGCAAAATTTGCTTACAAGAAACTATTAAGTTTAGCTTTTCAACCTTGTGGACATTTGGTATTGTGCTCTTAATGTATTGAAAAAGTAGGTAATAAATGTCTTTTGTATCGCAAAGAAATTAAATCAAAAATAAATAAAATAATATATTTTGAATATCCAATAAAGAAATGAAATTTAATTTTTTTAATCGAGCTGTAAAAGTATCTAAACACTTTGATAAATACAAAGCAATTAAAAATGTTGATGATTTAGAAGTTTTAGCTAAAAATGATAGTTTCCTAAAAAAAACTTTAAAAAAAATTACACTAAAAAGATTTGTGATTGGAGCTGCAGCAACAGCGGGCATAAGTTACGGATCATTGGCAATTGATAAATATTTAAATGAAAACACAGGTTGTTTTTTATATACAAATAAAACTAATGTTTGTAAAGTAAAAGAATTAAGCTGTTGTAATCAAAAGCAATCAACTGAAATTCCATTTTGTACAAATTTAACTAATTTAATATTTGACGTTAACACATGCAATGGTTTTGATGAAAATGCAGAAAAATCTTGTTGTCGACAATGTGATTGTAACTATTTTAATTGTAATGCAAATCAAGAATTACATTGTAAAAAAGCGACTATTCCAGAAGCATTATCATATTTAACCAGTAAAACAACTACCGGAATTTTAAATTCAATATTTGATGCTATTACATCCGTTAATTTTGTAAGAATATTTATTATTGGTTTTGTAGTTATTATAATTGTCATTTTAACTTTTAAATTTATTTAAAAAAAAGTAGAGTTTTTTTATAATCTTTAAAAAAAGAGAGAATGCAAAATTGTGTTTTTGCTTGTGAAGGAGTAAAATGCTCAAGTGATACAATTCAATTGTTTAAACATATAATGTGTTTGTTACATTTAAGACTAATTTTAGGTTTAAATTTGTGGATTTTTAGATCTGATACAGAAACTCAAACCGAATTATGCGGCCCATATTTTATTCCAGACGAACATTTTAGATTTGGTGTAGATGTAGTAGTCGTTCCACATTGGAAATTTTTAGATAGATATATTTATCCAACTGATGATACTAATTTTTATGGTAATACATTTGATTTAAACCCAAGGATTAAAAATTACATAAATTACTTACAAATGCAAAAAATTACGTTTAAAGGTAAACAATCATCTCGTTACCATATTGAAATTTTGAGGAACTTATTTGCCAAAACTGCAGATGAGGTACATTTAATTAAAGAACAAGATATATCACACATTGACTTAAAAACACATGTACAAGACAGATTAATGAGTCTTAATAATTATATTAAAAATGAGCCTTACTACCCATTATTTAAAAATATGCATATCATATCTTTAACTAATACTGACGCAGAAACCACAGAAAATACATATAGTTTAGATACCTTCTCTCCTATTATTGGATTTATACTATACAATTGTTTATTTGATAAGCATTTTATTCCAGTTCAGCAGCAAGGAGATAAAGTGACACCTTTAACTTTGTACGGAAATTTAACATATATTCCAAACATAGGTATTGTAGCAATAAATGAAATTAAACATAACAATCCATTAGTATGTTTAGGCACATCTGTAGGCAGTATGGCTTATTATCAAATGAAGACACATATTGAACCCAAAAGAGTTGCTTCTAATGTATTGAAAACATCCGATTATCCTGATAATATAAGAAATTTAAATGTGTTAAGCACCAATAATAGCTATTGTTAACTATAAAAGCAAATACTTATAGTCTTTCTTTACACAATCATGTTGAGTTTTTAACCAATGTCTAGCAATATCAATATCCACTATTAATGGCAAATAATAATAGTCAATTGGTGCCTGTTTGATTAAATTATTTACTGTAATAACAAAATACTTTTGTACATAACTAAACCCATCTAATCCTTGAAACGAAACAGTTTTTAAAGGGAATTTAGTTATATCCTTTTTATTAAATTCAAACGTGTATCCCGTTTCTTCTCTAAATTCTCTAAAAGCAGTTAAAAATGCAATATATTTAGAATATTGTTTTATAGCTTGATAGTGTGGTACCTGCCCGTGAGAGAAATCATATTCATCTTCAAAATTTTTTTTACATTTAAAATTTAGGTAATCAAGTTTAGTATCTAAATTTAATTTGGGAAAATAGTATTTTTCAAATGAATCAATAGTGCCTTTCTTATTTTTCATGTAATAGTTCTGTAAGCAATACGGTATTAATCTACGAATAAGAACAATTTTTTGATTTGTGGTCTTAACAATTAAACCATAGGAGAGTGAAAATTGATTCGTTTGCATTGTTGTACAAATGCTTTTTTTAAACCCAGAAAACTACCAAGTTAAAAAAACTATGCTTGACATCAAGTTCTTAAAAGCTAAATAGTAAAAATTTCATTGAAAAGCTTTTCCAAGTTACACAAAAAATAGTCTTTATTTACAAAAAATTTACAGAGCAAGTATGCAATTTTACAAATTTTATTAAATGGGGTGGAACATAACATTTTTTAGGTAAATATCTACTAGAAATACATTGTAAATTAAGTACAACTTTATATGCTATTCTTCCAAAATTATCTAAACAATCAGAATGTGCACCATATTTAATTAAAAGTTCACTTAATTCATCCTTTTTTGATAGGTGAAGAGGAGTCTCTCCCAATACATTTCGATTATTAATTACAGTTTTATCCATATATTGGAATAATTCTTCTAAGTATGAAATATTTGCATTGCTTCTCACACATGCATGCCACAATGTATTCCCTTGAGGATCTGTCGCTCTTGTACATATTTTTTTAAATGCTAATTCTCCAAAATGTCTTATAATTGTATTACCAAGCTTAGCAATCTCTTCCATACGATGTAAGGTATGCATTTCATTATCATTAACCAGTTCTAAAAGTTCTGGAAATGTGCTTAAAACAGGTCTCCTCATAGAATGATAGACATTTTTTGTAATACTATTAAAATAGTCTCCAAAAAGATCCATGGTATAACAGGATTTACAATATGAAAAAGGCACTTTTCCTTTTAGATTCTTTCGCAACGTCTCTTGAGGATTGAATTTAATAATTTCATCTACAAATTGATAATGATCCAATTTAACCATAATATGTAGTAATGTATTACCTTTTAAGTCTTTTATATTACTCAATACTGATCTTTTTTGATCAGCAGACATTAAATTAAAGTCTTTTATTGTTAAAATCATTGGATTTGTAGTAGGTGGTCCATTGCAAAACAAAAAACGAAATAGCTTTTTGCTTTTATGAGCTATATTGACACGCAAAATTGTTTCGTTTGTCCGAGGCCGGAATAACTTTTTACTATTAACTCTAAAACATAAATCATAATAATCTGGTGGATATCCATAAATGTCTATAGCATTTATGTCTACATGCGGTGTTAATAAATGAGATATTAAATACATTTCAGCACGACAAGAGTAATGCAGAGCATTTCTTTGAGTTATTGGTTCAACTGCATTTAAATTTACACCATATTTAAATACTCTTGCAAATATTTTTTTAAAGTGTACATGACAATAAGGTATTTCACAAATGTTTTTCACAAAGATGGCAAAATTAAACTTTTGATGAATTATTTTCTTAGTAAATGAGCATTTTCTTGAAAACATTGCATGATCTGCTAAATAGAAATGTTTACACGGTATAGATGTACACTCACAAAGTCTCAAACGTAGCCTTTTTAACGTTTTACCGTTCCAGGTTTCCATGACTCTAATACCTGGTTTTTTAGTTGCTAGGTTTATATATTCTACTTGAATCTATTTTTAGAAATGAGGTTTCGTAAAATGTCAAATAATGAGTT
Organism: Trichonephila clavata; assembly: GCA_019973975.1. Lineage (NCBI taxonomy): Eukaryota > Metazoa > Arthropoda > Arachnida > Araneae > Nephilidae > Trichonephila > Trichonephila clavata. The sequence goes on along the minus strand of BMAO01019750.1, from coordinate 12,860 downwards.
AAAAAAACAATTTTGGATAATATTAAAAGCAACCTTGGAAAAATTGTTAAAATCAACCTTGTAAAAATAAAATAAAAATTTAACGATAATGTCGGAACAACTTTAGAAATATATATAACTTTGAAAATTGTTATACCAACTTTGTAAATATTATTCAAGAACCTTAAATATAAAAAAATTTGAAAATTGTAGTGTAGCAACCCTGGTGATAATTTTTTTTAAAAAAGTGTTTTCATTCTAACAGTATATAAGGGGATAAAAAGTTATCACTCAGTGCAGTTTATTGAATACAGTAACACAGAAACATGGCTCTTATCAATGCACCCAGTTTTGGAGTACTTTGTATCAGATATAATAATAACCCCATACTTGGAGGTGCTGTTCAGTATACCATTGCTACTATGAATGGATATTACACTGAACTTTGTGGTCCGAATTGGTTGGACAATTTATATATTCATATAATTAATTTGCGTATTGAAAAATTATATGTTATAACTGATCAATACGCATTTTTAAAAAAGTATCTACCGGCAACTGTACAGCTTATAAGGATGAAAAATAGATTTAAAAAAGAAAAATGCATATATTGCAAGCGATTATCATGTTCTTCTCAGAAAGTGAAAACTATAATAAAAGATTGGTTTAAACTTGAAATTAATGTTCCTTGTTTTAAATTTTGATTGTGAATCTGAAATTGATTGTAATCATCTGAAATTGTGAATCTGAAATTGATTGTAATCATCTGAAATTGTGAATCTGAAATTGATTGTAATCATCTGAAATTGTGAATCTGAAATTGATTGTAATCATCTGAAATTGTGAATCTGAAATTGATTGTAATCATCTGAAATTGTGAATCTGAAATTTATATTTTATCTATTAATAAACGCATTTTACTTTTATTTGTTGTTTTTTTATTTTTAGTAAAAAACAAGATGAGAGATATAGAAAAGTTAAATTCAATCTGTACACCAAAAGATGAATTAATAAATGTTATTCGTTCGGATTTTGATACTACTAGATTCATAAAATCCCATAAATTTCAACCGTTTACTAGTTACATAACTTTAAGATTAGTATCAGATACTAATGTTATTCAGTTAGCTAAGAAATATATAACTCATTTATTAACTAATAAGTCTTTGTATGGTATTTTATACGAATTAAGAGTTAAAAAATTACTTATTCCATTTAACATAAACTTTAATGGAGAATTAATATTTGATCCAGAAAATTCTCTTGAAATACTACAAAAAATTCATGATATTGCTAAAGATTTCTTTTGCCCAATCAGAGTTAATACAAATTACGACATAACAACGGTAGAATTGCTATATTTTTTTACTTTATTTGTAAATCGTCATCTAAGTTGGATTACGGTAGACCATATTTTAGGATGTAACAAAATGCATCAATATTTAGTTGCATCTCCAGAAAGAGTATTTATAAAATAGTACAACTCCCAGTTTCAGTTTCTCTGTCTGGCATAATAAGATCTAATCTAATAGTGTTAATAAAATCTAACACACTTCGTTCTAATTTAAAAACAATATCTTTATAATTTTCATATACAATATCTCTGGTTTTACTTTCTCTCGTTAAAAAGCAAATTTTATGACGTGCTAATATAAACATTAATTTAACTAATTTCAAATTACCGTAATTTACATGTTTATTTTCAAAATGCTCTAACAAAAGATCACTCCAACTCCGTACTAAATATGAAGGAACGATTTTTTTTGGGTATGATGTAAAATTATCTGCTAAACTCATACACCACAATTCGTGATTTAAGTCTTTATGTTTTACGCAATGAAGAGTATGATTCGAATCAAATCGGTAATTGTAAACAATTTTAAAATTTTCGTCTAATGTTAAATCAAAAGTTAACATATTTAATAGTTTAGATGTATTTTTATTTTCAAGAGCGTTACCAGTTAAAAGTTTAGGGTAAGTTAAACAAAAAAAAGTGTTTTTATAAGAATAACCTATAATATTTTTATCTAAAACTACTATATTCATATCTGGAGGAGTTATTTGTGAATCGTATAACATTGTAACCCACGAAACTTCTTTGGGAGTATGTTTGTATTGATAATATCGATCAAAAGGTGCAGGAACATATAATATTGTTTTAGGAACATTACAATTAATTGCTAATGCTAAAAATTGACGATCTTTATCCGATGCATTTGCACTTAAATACGAAATTGATACGGGATATTCTATTATTATTCCTACTTCATTGGAATGTGGATATGAATTTAAAATATCTTGAATAATAAAAGTCGGATCTTTAAAACATTTTCTTTTTAAAACAATATTTGTACTTTCATAATAAGTTTCTGGAAATTTAATTTCTTTTACAGGGTTAATAGTAATAAAATTTGAAATGTTTGATTCTTCAGGTTTTACCTTTAAAGGCAATGAATATATACTTTTACGATTTGTAAAATCATCTTCTATTTTTTGAATATTATCGAGATCACTCAACACCAAACAAATTCTGTACCATAAATTGCTTTTGTTCTGAGAACTAAAATAATTTCCTCCTGGAAAAGGAATATCATAATTATCTAAGAATACAATTGAATTTTTATAATAATAAATATTTTCATAATAGTTTATTGCATTTACTAATTTCATGTAAGATTCAAAAGTTTTTGGGTCATTACAAAATAATTGCGATGCACAAAAAAATGTTTTCCCACCATCTTTTGGATAAATAAGTTTTTGATCTCCTAAAAGCAAGGACCATGAATCTTCAGTAGTAAATACTGTACAGTTTGTATCCATTTTATAATGAAACATTAAGCACTTTGAAAAAGGTTTAGAATCATCATATGTATTTTCAAAATTTTTCAATTTCAATATTATTGATTTTGTCCAAGATACATCATCTAATGGAATTACAATACAATTACTATATATTTGATATTCAAAAGCTCCATGAAATCGAGAATAAATAGTTGAGTATTGTTGTAAATTCATTCTTTACTCTTATTTTATTAAAAAATAATAAATAACTTTTAAAAGATGTTAAAATAAAATATAATTTTTTATAGAAACAAAAATTTTACATAATTTTTTATTAAACTAGTATAAAAGTAGTAAATTCATTCAGAAGTAAAAAACGTAAAATGGTTTCCAGAACTATATTATGTATTGATACGAGTGGATCAACTTATACAAATTTTAAGTATTACCAAAGTGTTAATAGGTTAATTTCTCAACATGAAGAAAAAACTATAATTTCGTGGAATTCTTCAGCAAGTTTTGTAGATTCGAAATATTATTTTGATGATCAAAGTGCTTTTGGAGGTACGAATTTTGATAAATGCTTAGAACTAGTAGCATTAATTAAATCTGAAAATATATATTTAATTGTAACAACAGATGGAGAAATATGGGATGAAGATAACTGCAGAGAATTAATGGAGAAAACATCTTTATTGAAGCGTATAAAATTTGTCGAATTATATTTTCTAGGAGATGAAGATAGAATGAACTTAAAAATAATAACTGTGTTTGAAGGAATACCCCAAAGGCTTTTTATAAACAATGAGAACGTTGCTTCAGTAAAAGCTACTTTCAACTTTGAGGATATAAATTTGCAGGACTTGCCATCTTTAAAAGCTACAATTATTTCAAAGTCAAAATATTTAAAACCTAAAAAATTATATATAATATTACGAGAATGGGAAAGTAAAGCAATTAATGAAATTACTAAAAAATCAACAGAGTTTTTTAAAGAGCCGTTAAAAAAATTCTATGATTTGAAAAACTGCAAAGATTGTGCAAAGTTAATCAAAACTGAATATAATAGATTTATCGAAGAAAAAAAGAAAGTTCAATCTAATATTCAATCTGTATTGAATATGCTACAGAAAAAAAATGTCTATAGCTTACAAAACATTAAAGCTATTAATCCAGATACGGAAATTACACCAACGGAATATAGTGATGAGGAAGAAGGAATAGAATGTGATATTATGCTTGATAAATGTCACAACTTATGTATGTTAATAAAACAGCTTAAAGAACCAATTTTAAATGAAAATGAATTGAAAAAATTTGCAGATTACCCTTTTAGAATTCTTCAACATTCTGATTTAATAGATAAAATTATCAAAACTGTTGAACATTTTAAAGTAGATTACAAGTCATTTGAAAAACTACAAAAACCCTTGAAATCTCCTTTTACAAGAGATTTTTTGAAAGGAGTTTTTATTTTTCACGATAATCAAAACGATGTTAAAAAACTACTCGCACATAATAGTCGTTCGATATCAATATTATTTGGAAATGAAAATAAGCTTCCCGGTAGTCATGCAGTATGGAATATTGTTTTTTTGTACATCATGGCTAAATATCATCCATTATGGAAGCAATATAACAAATTAATTTTTGATGAAATTAAATATTTAGCAGAAAATACTTATACATATATAAGTTTAAGTAGTAAAATTAATCCAAATATAAAAACTAAACTTTGTATAGCTTTATGGTACTGTGTAAATGTTAGTCCAATAGCTTTTCCTAATAGCTCTAAAAATATTCTTAGAGTTATTGGAAAAGATTTATATACATTTTATGCTGATATTTATAATACACCTGATATTGATTTAACAACGCTAAATATTTGGAGTATTTGGAAATATTTCGTTCAAAATAATAATAATAAATGCATAAATTTAGACTTAGAAGTTATAGCTCAATATCAAAACTACAAAATAATTAATGAAAAAATTGTATTTTTTAAAGGTAATTGCTTAGAAAGATATGGTTTTTTAAAGCAATTTAATTTAGATTTAGTTTTAAATGTATATTCTGTATTTAAAAAAGTTGAAAATCCTGCCTTGTACGATGAAATTGTACTTCCTCCTATGAAAGAAGATGTTTGTACGTTTGAAATAGTTTTTGTAAAAGAAGTAGATTTAGATGAATTTGCACATATTTCTATAAACTTAAAAACGTGTCATCCATATGTAATATGTCCAATTACTAAAAAACATTGGAAAGAATGTGCTATATCATATAATGTGGGATCAGAATCTTATATTCGTTTGTTCCGTAGATATTGTATAGCTTATGAAAAATATCCATCCTCAGCTAATGATTTAATTTTGTTTCATTTTGAAAAAAATTTACTTCACAATAAGCTTATGATTTATCCATTTAATAATTTTGCAGTTTCAGTTTTAAATGTATTTGAAAATGTTATGAAAACATATAAGTGTACAGAATTTTTAACCACAGCAAATAAGTATTATTTAGAAGCTATCCGCTTGAAAATGGAATAAATACATATTTAGTAAAAAAAATCTTTATTATTTCATATTACAAAAAGCACGAAACAGACATTTTATAATTTTGAAATAGTTTTAAAACTTTTTTTAAATCATAAATATTACTTAAGCGCTTCTAAGAAGCGAATAGTTTTTTTATGCATTAATACTGGAGGATCATATCCAACAATACAATAATTTAACATGTTTTTTTCTCGTAATTATTTTCTGCATAGAAGTTAAAACATTTGTTGGCTTAAATGATTTATATTTCACAATCTTCATTGAAGAACAATCTTTACATACATTTTTTAAACAGGCAGCTTAATTCGGTCCACAGTTTAAATCACAATTTAAGCAAATTTGTAAAGCCTTACAGCTTTCGCATTTAATTCCAACACACATCTTCTAATCTTAAAAACCACTAAATGAAGCTTTATAAACTAAACAGTTTTATAACATCATTTTTTATACCATGAATATGCATATAATGTTACAGTTATAGCAATAAGAACAAAAGCACAAAATCTATTTTCTTTATCATAAATACGTTTAGCTTCTTGTAAATCTTTAATTCGATTAATTACTATTTTTATACATTCAGGTTCAATTTCCGAAAACAATTGTAAGTCTATTGATAATGATCGGCAATAATCAACAAAAAACGTTATTAAATACGATTCAGTTATCAAAAATCCTTTATCCAACCTTATAGGTCTAGATAAAACAGTTTTAGCAACCTGGTATATATTATTTTCAAGGGATTGGGAATGAAAATGATTACATTTATCGCTTCTCAAAAAGTTATTAATTTTATCAGTGATATATTCATCATTAATTTCAATTAGATTTTGTTCGAGGGGAAATCTAAACTCCTCAATATAACAATCACAGCTGTTACAATAAGAAATCTTCATGATTGTAAAACAGTTTTCAATCTTTGCTATTATATATAAGAAACTTTTTTTTAAAAAAATACAAATCTTTTTATAAAAAATAATTATATATAAAGTTTTATAAATGTCATATAATAATTTTTTATTTTCTATTTTTGGTCCAAAATATAAAACGTTTATACCTATTGTTAATAATGTTAATCTCTATTGTATTTTTGTTATAACCATTATTTTATCTGCTTTTGCATATTCTCTACACTACTATCAAGAAGATTGTGAAAATTCTTTTATTGAAAGGGTTAAAAGTCTGCGATTGAAATATGATGAACATTAAAGATGTTACTCTAAATATTATTAAAAATTATAATGAAAATGTGGAGATATATATTCAAATGTTAAAAGATATAAACTGTGATTTAATTTATTGTGATAAAGGATTAGAAAATTGCATTTATGAAAGAACCGTTTATGCTTGTTCTATTCAATATATTAAGAAAAACAAAAAGAAAAAACTACGCTCGGTATTACCTATTATGATTGGTTCAAAATTAGATGTTGCAATTCGAAAATGTAATTTAACACAGATTGATGACTTAAAAATAATTCCTGATATTTGGGATACAGAATTTCAAACTGCCGATATTGCTATAACATGCTTTTTAATCAATGGAACATTAAAACAAATTCCTTTCTTTATAACAAATGATGCAACTAATCCTCATACTGTGAAAAATAGTATAGTTCGCTTATATCGATATGATTCCAATGAAAAAGGAAAAGAATTGAGTTATTACTTTGACAATATTGATGGATTTAATCGAGGATCTTTAGTAGTAAGATTAAATGATGGTAATCATTCGTATGATGTAAAAGATTTTTTTAACTGTCCTTATCCCGTAGATACAAAAACTTACTTTGAACGTATATTTCAACAAGGTTTTAAAATTGATAATTTAGAAAACAGAATTGTTATTAGTCCTGGTCATTTATTTTTAAAATTATTTGCAAAAAATTTATACATTCCTCTTAAAAATCAAGACTATGATGGTATAATTAAAAAATACAATGTAGTTGTTAAATCGATTACAAATGGAGACTTACTACATATTATTTCCAAGAAAACTTTATTTTTTAAAGAAACAAATACTAAACATAAAATGGTTAATGTTCCAAACGGAAATCAACAAAGAGAAATTGGAATGAATGACGAAATTTACATTGAAAAAAAATCTACTCCTTATAGAGACGCTAACTGTCAATGTTATCCATATTTACCATATATATCTCATTTTACAAATCTACAAATTTCTAGTAAAGTGAAATCAGTTAAAGTGTTGTCTTATAATAATAGTTACATTGGATTTTTATGTGTTTTGGGGACATCAGAAACTAAAAACGTTGGAAGAATTATGATGCTTACTAGAAACACGTTCGTTTCTACTCAAGGAAATGTAGATGAGGTATTTAATTTTTTAGACATTAATATTGGTAATAGTGCTTACATTGTAGTTAATTCAGCTTGCATAAATGTAACTCAAGAATGTTTTAATAATGTAGATTTGATGAAAATGAAACAAAAATTTATTTTTATTGAATGTTTTAAATCTGATAATTTCATTTTAATTAATTATAAACCAGGTTTACTTTATAAACAATTAGAACCATTTGTTTGGGTAACGTCACGAGATATTTATTTTTGGATAAATAAGTTATATCAGTTTGATTCGGTAGAACAATTAGTTGAATTAAAAGGATATGACTTTATAACAAGTTATAATGTAGATATAATTAAATATTATAAACATAATGCTTTTCCCAAAAACATTTTAACTTTAAATGCTTTAAAAAATGCAGTATTATCTATTACACCTGAATACAGTTTATTTTTCTGTGAAACTATATCAGCTTTTGTAATAAAATCACCGTTACATCAACCAGTGTTAGAACCAGCTGATGATTTTTCAAAACATTTTACTTTGTATTTACCTAAACTAAATTTAATGTTTGCCAGTTTTAAAGGTTGTACACAAGAAGATTCAATTGTATTAAGGGAAGACCTAAAAGTATTTGATTTATATCGGATATATACAGTTAAAATTAAATTTAATAATGTTAAAACAGAAAAATATTTCCATTCAGTTCGAGGTAAATCAAATCCTGCTGATAAAATGACTTTTTTAGGAACAATTACAGGAGAAAATGTAATTATTGCATCTCAAACTATGCATTTACATATTGTACCTCATGGAGACAAATCTCTTGACATATATTTTACAAAGCCAAATTTTGAAATTGTTAAATGGAAAGTATCATCGTCTTTTTTATTTATATCAATTCAGCGATTTCACGAATGTAGTGCAGGAGATAAGTTATGTAGTTTACATGGTCAGAAAGGTGTTTTACAAAAACATGCAAAATTACCGTACGCAAAAGAAATTCAACCAGATATGATAATAAATCCTTATTGTTTAATTAGTCGTCAAACAATGGGCCAATTAGTTGAAGCTATACATTCAGGTGGTAAAGACTATTATCAACTATACAATAGTGATGATAAATCTATTCAAGGTAGTGCTTTCATAGGAAGTGTATTTTATTTTTTAATTTTGTATTTAAGTAGTGAACATATTTATGCTGCCATTAATTGTAAAAAAGATAAGGTAATTGGTCAAGCTGTAAGAGGTAGATCTAGAGGAGGAGGAATGAAATATGGTACGATGGAAACACTAAATGGAGGTATCGGTACAGGAATGGCATCTGCAACAGAAGAGATTATAGGTGAACATAGTGATAGAATAGTTTTAGATATTCCACTACCTCAATCAGTTGTATTATGTAATGAAGATGCTAATTTTTATAAATGTAATATTGAGTATAAGGTCGAACCCCCTATACATGAAATTTAATTAAAATTAATTTTCAAGAAAGTGAAATTAGTTTCTTTTCCTGTATAATTTTCTTTTAAAAAAATTAGAAATTAGAGTAAAATTCCTTTTTTAGAAAATTAGATAAAAATGTGAAATTAGACTTAAATTTATGCTTATTTCTTTTAACTAAAAATTAGACAAAAATGGAATTAGATTAGATTTTCAGACAAAAAAGTGAAATTAGTTTTACTAAAATGACATTTTAGCAAAACTAATTTCACTTTTTTGTCAGAAAATCTAATCTAATTCCACTTTTTTTTAAAAAAAAGTTAAAAAAAAAAATAGTCAACCGTAAACTAATTCCAGGTGAAATTAGTATTTTTTTTTATTCCATAAACTTTTTAACCGAATTAGTTTTTTTCTAATTCTATTTTTTTGTTCAACATTGTGTAAAAACTAATTTTTATTCAAAATGTTTATGTATAAGACAAAACTAATTTTAACTTTTTACACATAAACACAAAAAGTAATTGTACAAAAATTATACTATTTTTAAAAATTAGTATTATAAAACCTTTTTTTCTTTCTTTAATGTTCTAAAACTTTTTGTGTACCTATCAAAAAACTAAAATTAGTTTAATGTTATGCATAAACTAATTTTACAAAAAACGAAAAAAATTAAATTATATTATACTCATGTATAAACTAATTTTATTTTTTAATTTTGTTAAAATTAGTTTAAGCGTAATGTAAAACTAATTTCACTTAATTAAGTATAAACACAAAAAGTATTAGAACTAAATTTATACTATTTTTTAAAAAATTAGTATTTTAATGCTTAAATCTCTCTTCAAATGTTCTAAAACCTTTTTGTCAGTACGTTAAAAACTAAAATTAGTTTTATTCCATGCATAAACTAATTTTAAAAAAATTAGTAAAATATAAAATTAGATTGAATCTATGTGTAATATAATTTTTGTTTTATTTGGCTGCATAAAAAACTAATTTTATTAAAAGAAATAAGTGTAATAAAAAACTAATTTTAACTTTTATGTGTCAGCACAAAAAGTATTAGAACACTCTGCACACTATTTTTAAAAATTAGAGTTCTAAAACTTTTTGGTTCCTCTTTAAATGTCTTAAAAGTTTTTGTGCAGTTGTTAAAAATTTAAAATTAGTTCTACTTCCTCTATAAACTAATTTTAAACAAATTATAAAAAATCGAAATAGATTAAGCTTTACTATAAACTAATTCCAGGTGGAATTAGTTTTTATAAATGCATAAACTAATTTTTTTTTTAATTGTATAAATTAGCATTGCTGTTCTTTTCTTATTAAAAAAGTTTAAAAGTAGATTCGTTTTTAAAAAATTTTGCTACTTGTGGCAGTACACAATACTCTTTGTTGTTTAACATCATTAACACTTCTGGCTTGTTACATCTACAAACATGCCTGTTAAGAGTTTTATATAAAAATAATCCATTTTTACATACATCGGGTTGTAGTCGCGTACAATCGTTTCCACCGTAATGAGATGGATCTGTACATAAGCATTCCCAATAAGGAATGTTTTGATATTTCGTTAGTATAACAACACCACCATAAAATCTTTCGCAAGGAATAGATTGCTGTAATTGACAAATATTATTTACGCATTTATATTTAGAATCGGTACATAAAAAATTACAGCTATCAATACATTTTACTTGCTTACTCGAACAATCTCGTTTAACCATTCTATCAATTTTAATTTTGTAATTTTCATCTGGTATTTTTTGGGGAAAGAGTAGAAAAAAAATACCTAATAAAAAAATCAAAAATAAAGTTATATACATAATTTCTTTATTAACAAAATGGAACGTAAAGTTGATAATTATGAAGAAAAACGTCGCCCGAATATACAATGTGACATTAAAATTCAAGCTTGGAAAGATGCTTGGTTTTTATGTATGCAAACTCTAAATGAATTTAATTGTACTAATATTCGTGACTATCATATAATAATTGAACGTTGGATTCCGTTAATTAACAAAGCACATGGAAGTCCAATAACAAAATTGCATGAATATCAACCAACCTTTTATTATTTAGATAAAACAGTAGGTCCAAAAGAAATTTTACAAGCATATTTTGATGTTCAAACTGAAGAAATTGGAATCCCTGTGTATATCATTTTTAATATTCATTTATTTAAGAAACTTTACAATCAGTTCTGTTCAATTTATGCAAAAAATAGTCAAATGAACGTGGATAATGATCGAGGAACAGTTAATTTGCTTGCAAGTGGTGGATTAAATGTGAATCCCTCTGAACATTTTAAAATGTCAACAACATGGCACTTTTTATTTATTTTAGTAAATCACTTATTAGCTCATATTGAGTGTTTTGAAAAATATGATACAGCTAGTTATAATGATCATAATATTGTTAAAAAGAGTTCATTTTATAAAATGTATATGTATGGTAGAATAAATCATTCATTTACTGAATTAAATAAAGTATGAAATATATAAAAAAAGTACCAACTAATTATTTATATAAAGTTTTAGTTAATGAAGGAATGCAAACTCTAAATAAAAATAGATTACTCTCAACAATTGGTCCGCAGTTTGATATTGAAGATCTAATAGCTTATTTTAGTGAAAATGATATTCCAGATATTAAAAAGTTATATTTTACAGAGGATAGTAATTTTTGGAAAGAATATAAAAATTATTCACCCTCTAGTCCAGAAACTATTACGTTAAGTAGTAGATCATCTAGTCCAGATGTTTTTAACCGTACCAATTCTTGTTCTAGAAATAGGAGTAGGAGTTCTTCTAGGGATATGAGTAGAAATTCTAGTTCTAGAAATAGGAGTAGGAGTTCTTCTAGGAATATAAGTAGAAATTCTAGTTCTAGAAATAGGAGTAGGAGTTCTTCTAGGAATATGAGTAGAAATTCTAATTCTAGAAATAGGAGTAGGAGTTCTTCTAGGGATAGGAATTCGAGATCCAGGAGCAGAAATTTCAGATCCCGGAGTAGGGATTTGAATTCCAGATCCAGGAGCAGAAATTCTAGATCTAGAAGCATATCAAATAATATTAATTCCAGATCTGGCAGCATATCAAATAGTATAAATTTAAATAAATCATTACAAGATGCATCTACTCAAACAAGTGGTAGAAAGGGAATATACAAAAAAGATTAAAATTGTACACTTATTGGAATAAATTGCCTCAATTTAATAAACCATTAAAGAAACATGAATCAACTTTAGTTATTAAATCTCGTGATAAAAATTTAAATTTACCAAGCAGTATATGTAAGGAAATACGACAGAGATGTCGTTATATAAATCCAAATACTAAATTATATACTAAATTTATAAATGATAACTCTGAAAATATTCCTTACGCTCTTGAATTAAAATATTAAGAATCAGTTGTAAATCGTATAATTGGGTTTTCAAAAGGATTATATGCTAAAGGAATATATGTTTTATATTCAGGAATATAATGCATATTATACATATTATAATTAAGTGTATATTCAGGCATTGATTCTATAAAATTTTCATCTTTAATAGCTTGTGCATTATTGCAAGATATTATTGTGCTTTTGGAGACACATTCACTTAATTTTCCCATTATCCATCTACAATTTAAAATATCGTATGATGGCCCAAAATTTGTATTTTCTGGACAAATTGGGCCTAGTTCTTCTGATTTATACTCTGAAACCAAGTAGTTATACTAACTGGTATAAATCTTGTACTTTCCACAAAAGATAAATTAAAATTTCTCTTATTTTGCTTATATCAAAAT